>JAQGCC010003302.1:0-15722 GCA_034698905.1 Xestoiulus laeticollis
GTGTAACTCCAAATAAACCGAAACTTTTACACAAAGTAGTTTACAATGTTAGGTAGGGTCAAATGTTTTTTCGTTTTTTTTAAAGTTATAGTTATTTTATAAATTAAAATGTAATGGTCATTCTCGCGCTTCGAAACTCGACGCGTACATGTTCTTACTATGTGGCAACATGTTCTTACATTTTTATTTATAAAATAACTATAACTTTAAATATAACGAAAAAACATTTGACCCATGTTTCGGTTTATTTGGAGTTACACAGACTACGTGAATGTCGAAGTAAAAAATTTAAGGATTCTCCATTGGAAATGGTATGGTTGAAAGCCCCCTTATAATGCAGATGACAAAATCACGTGAATGGGCCAACCAATCAGAAATCTTTGAAAGCAAGAATAATTCTAGAAAAGACGAACTCGTTCGTGTTCTGGATTCATGCTTGAATGATGTGATGCGCAATTCTTTGATGGGCCGCTAAACTATGTGCGGGCCGTGCATCGCGAATCGCAGGTATGTCTTTAGGGATCATTCTAGAATCGCTGATTGCACTGTGTTTTTACCCTAAGTTTTGATCATTGTGAATTTTGCTATTGTTGTGAGGCATAAGTAAGAACATTGTGTTGGGTTATTGTGAGTGTGTTGGAGATTAATAGCCTCATCTTGAGATTGTATTGAAAGCTAGTCTTATATTGTTAAATAAGAAACTGTGATATATTGTACCAACAACATTAGAAATGTCACTTGACTTCAGCCCTTTTGAAGCAATAAATAGTGAATCATACCTAGCTGGCTTAGTGATCCTCAATTTGGGGGGTTACATAGTCCCTAACAGTTCAAATACACACTGACAATAATGAAAAAAATCAAAAACACTCACGAGATCCAAATCACATTTGATTTACACAGAAGATTTGCACTACAGAAACTGATCACGTTAGGTCCCACATACCAAAATTCTGTACCTCTCCACCTTCCCGTGCTAATTACTGGGGAAATACGCAACATATCACTGTGCGGCTTTGACACAGCTAGTTGTATACAAATAGACATTTGTTAGATGTCACGAAGGCCCAATGCGATATCTCAATCTGATTTAGATTTTTAAATTTTTTTTAACCTTTGTTAAATTGATTAATAAAATAAAAACGAATAGGCTTATTAGACTCGTACGTATGCTCCTAATGGAGGGCCCATATGGCCTTCAAATGTCGTTAAGACGGCATTGCATATTTGTATGTTAAATTGGTTCTCTAGTAACCAAACTAAATTACAATCATCAAAATAAATTACATTTTGCCTGCTTAAGTGGCTGAAATAATTAAGTATTTCGATGCCTTCTTCCACCTCGGTGTCCGGTTTAAACACACTGTTTATGGAATTTCTACACATCATTTCCACCTTTGTAACGATTCCTTCATACTTCTGCTTGATATTCATCCATTTTAACGAGTCGAGATCCAGCAAGTCTGATTGATTTCTTGACAAATGCTCGAGAAAACGGTCGAAACTAAGCATTATTTCTAGCAGAACGCTATCAAAATATCGCTGATGAGGACGGGACTGCAGTGGAAATAAATCATTGGTGTCGCCTTCATTCCATTTTCCATACAACTCCGCTCCTTCACATATCTTGTAAATACAAAATTGAATTTTTGGAACACTTTAAAGGCTAATGATATTGTTTTACATTGTTTGTTTTTCTTATCAACACCTCTATTAAATCCTTGCAGCGATGGACAAATAGAGCCATACGCTTAAAGCTTCCTTCCTTGTTAAATTTGATTCTACGCTGATGGCTAGCCTAGAATTTATATAAAAAATAAGAAAATTGGTTGACATGCAAACATGTATATAATTTGTTTAATTGTAAACGTAATTGCAATACTGTAATTTTAAGATTACTTAATTAATAATTATGATAATATATGAAATTAATATTCTTAAACTTATAAGTTAAAGAAACTGCCAAAAGTGAAGGGGCATTCTGAAAAAAAAAAAATGAAACGAGAATGGCATGACAGAAAAGACAAGGATGGGGTTAAATGTATTCATAAGAATACAAAATTAAATCTCATAAATTGGCTGCAGTTAATGAAATATTCAGCAAAACATGACTACTCAGATACCTGAACAAACATTGACTTGCAAAGTTCGCATAGGGCGATAGCCTCGTTTATGTCTTCTATACTTGACTTATAACCACGGCAAATGTTGTCGGTAGATATGTCGCAGGTGCAACGAACAATCACTGAATTGCAAATCTACAGGAAGAAAACTGATTAATAAACAAAATTCGCGAATCGCGAGTAACTGAATTTCTGAAAAACTAACCATTGTCACTAAATCATCAGTGGCGTACGAAGTTTCCACTTTTGCATTTAGGTCATTGTAAAACTTTGCCACATAATCCACCAAATCCGCCAAGTGAAGTGGTGCGTCTTTGAGAGAGCTGTTTTGAAACTTCTGGCAAGAATCCTCCATCGTCATCAGAAGTGCTTGACGGAGCTTGACTGTTTGTATGGAATCCTAATAATGATTTCGCATTACTTTTCAATATAAGATATATATATATATATCAGTTTTCTTAACAATAACAAATCCGGCCGTAATGATAACAACAATGATAATATAATAATAACAAACAAATTTTACGCTTCCGTTTATACGTCACCAACAACAATTAACTACGCTCTTCCATTCGAAACTATTTTCTTCGTAATTGTAACATACACATCTCATTTATAAACAACATTAACCTTAATAATTTCTTCCTTAAACCTTATAAAAGAGACAAAAAACTAGTGCAAGAATGCATTTATAAAGTACATTGCGCTGACTTCCCCAAATTCTACATAGGTGAAACTGGTCGAAATTACAACATCTGTCAGAAAGAACATAACCGAGACACAAAAAAGTAAAATTAATCCCACTAATAATAATATTAATAAATCAGCACTAACACTTCACCTCTTAAAATTATCTCATCAACCTAACTGGAACAATGGTGGTTTAACACATTTTAATTTCTACATCTCCAACTTAAAAATCATACAAAATCGCCTAATCATGCTTAATATGCAAATCTCCCTTAGGGCCGGTTGCACCAACTGAGGTGAAAATCTAAGGTTTACTAACCTCGTGTTAAAATATAACTTCAGGTTAACCTTAGGTTAGCTGAATGTGTTGCACCAAATAACCCTTGATAAAAGAACCCAGGGTTATAGAACCTATGTTCCAACATGCAGAAAACAAAATGGCCGCCATATAATTCTAGAATGATAACCTGCGTTTAACCCTGCCTACTCGCTGGGTTTAACCTTTTGCTCCATTTTTTCCTAACTCACGCTTGTGCAATTGTGGGTGGGTTAATCTAGTGTTATAAAGTAGGTTAACCCTAGGTTATTCTTAACCTTTGTTGGTGCAACCGGCCCTTAGAAATTAACAACTGTTTATCTGATGTTAATATTTTACACTATCTTGACCCTTAAAATATGTATATAAAAACATAAAATCTTTAACCTTGACTTAATATTCAACCACCTTGACATACAAAATCAAATTTTCTTTTCCATACTTTTTGCCCTTGCCATCAAATAATTGTCATGTTTAAGAATTGTTTAAGAATTGAAATTTGTCTATTAATTTCGCAATATGCACTTCATTTTTACTATAATGACGATTTTTAAACGTCATTTGCAATTTTCTCCGTGCTCCAATTTTATTGTGTACTCTTGATAACAACCTTGAAGAACTATACTATAACATTTTAAGTACCGGAATTTTACAGCTTGTTCAACATATCGGCACAGTATAAGGGTAAACCAGCGAAATAACACAATTATCACAATTTTACCTGGAATGAGTGTTTGCCAAAGCATGCAACAAAGAATTATTTGACTCTCTGGGAATTCCCAACATGAGGTGCTAAATATCAAGTAAAATACATCAGCATAAACGCCTTAGGTTAATGTATGTTTATCATTTGAAAAAAGGATTTCGATACACATATAACAATACGCAAGTAAAAATGGTTACGTTTTTTTATTTTTTTATTGACTGTTTAAACGCCACAACATGATACAGCGTGATGGAATACTGGAGTCTTGGAAGATTTAAGGCGCAGAACAGAAAGCTAAGCGCTTTAGAGAGGGCCATGTGTCCAATATTGCTGTATAATTTTAATAAGATAAATTTAAGATGAAGAGGATATCGAGACCACTGCTATGACAACTCACTGTGCCAGCAGATGTGGCCGGGAGACGTTAGCCAATCCACGAATTGTAAGTGGATTCCCGGGCCGACCAAAGTGGCTGACAAATTTCGTGAGCATCAATGGACTTAATGATGTAATTGTGTGCTGGCAAACAAGGTAGTGGGTTAGCAGCAAGCCAGCGGTGAATTGGTGCATTAAAGGCAATCTGTTCTGCATCCATGATTAAAATGTTACAAAGGAGCATTGTGAGTATGGCGGTAAGGATAACACAAGTATAAAACGATATAATGACATAAGTGATACAAATTATATAACAATATAAAATGATATAACGACAATATAATGCTTACAAGTGATTTGCAATTATATGCTATATAATGCACTACATAACGCTAGAGAGATAAGACTAGAATAATGTTGAGAGCACCTGAAAAAGGATGGCATGGTTACGGCAAACTAGGGACATGAGGGATTAAGTGTTTCCCTGTTGAGAATGGGAAGTTTGCGCAAGGCACAGCGCAGGAAGTCTCTGTATGCATGGTTGTTGATGTTTTGCGAGGCGCGAGGATCATGAATACCATGCTGAAGATGTTCTGACGGAAAAGCGGGACAGTTCATCAGAATGTGTGTTGGGGACTGATGTGTGCCTGCGGCGCACGGGCAGTTCGGAGTTCATTGCGTGATGCATACATGATTTCAGTATGACTTCACAAAGCAGATGGGACTAGATCATATGTCAGCGCTGCCCTCTGCAAGTGCATCCGCTCTCATTCCCATCTAATCCTGCCTGCGCCTTAATCCACGAGTAGGTGCTCGAGACCCGCAAGCCTTTTGGCTTGCAACAGTGCAATATATTTCGTCGCAACAAAGAGATTTGTCGATGATAGATGGCACAATGAGTTTAAACTGCTGCGAGAGTCGCAAAAGATGCATGAGCAAGATCTCCGTGCGACCGCCCATTCTGTCGCATTTTGAAGCGTGAGGGATTCAGTCTGCCCAATGAGCAGTACGACGCAAATTTGTACAAATTTGTCAATAACCACAAATGCCACACCAACCCCCTCGTCCGATTTATTGACATCAGTGAAGATATGCAGGTAGCCCGGTGGTGTAGCCTCAACATCCTCCTGCGTTCAGACTATAAAGTAGGTAGAAGACAGCCGCAGTGCAGGGTAGGGTAGTTCTGAAGCTGGTGTGGGGCATTCGATCTGCCTGTCATTGGACAGCACAGGCATTGTTTTAGAGTACCTGGATAGCGACAATTCCGATTGGGCCTTGATTCGTAAATGCAAGAAAATGATTTGTGACAGGGCTTACGTCAACACCAGTGATGCTGTGTAGTATGCCTTGGAAACGGCAATGGTGAATGTTCATTATTAGAACGTATCTAGTTTCTTGCAGATGTATTTGTAGCTGAGAGATCACGACCATATCTTTGAGATGTAGGTGACTGCTGGTTCCACAGCATGCAGATACCTTTGAAGCATGGTGGAAAAGGAGCCCCATGATATGCGGACAATCCTGGAGATTTGACGACAGGCGGCCTTTTCTTTGTTGGTACATGGTTGACATGATGAGTGAACTTTAAATTTTAGTCGATAATGACATCCAGCAGGCGAATGGTGCTGACCTGCTTAAATGTTGTGTTATCCATGGTCACTCCGATTTCCCAGGTGTCCCGTGTGACTGCGATAAGCTATGTTTTGCCTTCTCCAAAGGCCAATTTCCGTGTGGCTCCCCAGTTGGAGATGAAGTTGAGAGCAGTCTCAGCTCGCTGTCGAAGTAGATGGATGCTCCTCCCAGACCCAATCAATAAAATGTCATCTGCAAATGCCTGTAGATAGCAGCCTGGAGGGAGTTGAAAACCAAATAGATCGTGCAACACGATGTTCCAGAACAGCGGGCCACAACAGTAGCCCTGAACAGAGCCCCTTTCCATGAAATGTTCTGCAATGGCATCCAAATTCCTCAGACGAATTGAGCGGTCTGTATGATAGGAGTCAATGAGGTGGACAACATTGGCAATGCAGCATTTGGTAAGAAGCCGGAGGTCGAGTGCTGGCCACCACGTGTGGTCGAAAGCAGCTTTAATGTCTAGCGAGATTGCCATCACCTGAAGGCCTCTCGCTTTCAATCCCTCTAGTCGCCGTATTGCTGAGCGGACAGCGTTGACGGAGTACCGCTGCTGTCTGAATAAGAATTGTTGTGTTGGGAAGAAATGGTTAAGGGTATGGATTACACGTAAGACGATGAAATGTTCCAATGCCTTGGCAAACATGCTGAGCAGTCCAATAGGTCGATAGGATGACAGAGATGCATAGTCGTCCCTCTGAGGCTTGGGTAGGACCTTGACTATTGCCAATTTCCATGGGAGAGGCAAGTGGAAAGGGTCAAGCAGCAGTTGAGGAAAAAGGTAAAAAAGGGGACATGATTGAGGAAGAAGCACTGAAAGATGTCTGCCATGAAATGGTTGTCGCCAGGAGCCTTAGAAGAATCCAACCTTTTTATGGCCTCACCCACCTCAGCTGCAGAGAAGAGGGATCATCAAGTGCAGTCAATGGAGCCTTGCTGTGTTGACGTAGGCAGGAATGTTTGTCAGTGTCAAGTGTGTCCTTAGGATAGACGTGATGTAGTAGTGCATCAGCCGTTTCTTGTGGAGTGGTGGTATAGGTATCTGCTCCTATGCATATGGTTGAGTGGACCTTGGTTGAAGACCGGCTCACAATCAGCCTTCGGTGCAATGACCACACGATCCTTATCCTCTTGACTATCCAAGAAAGTTTTAAAACTCCTGATGCTGCTGTCCTGTATAGCCGTTTTGTATTCATCGCGAGTTGTGCGATAGGCCGCTTCTGACTCCGTGAAACGAGTGACGTGTGGACAATGTTTCGGACTTGTGTCCGACCGCTTGAGACGGAGAACCCCTCGTTTGAAGATCGTTAGCTCAGGCATCCAGATGGAGTTGTACTTGCAGCGAAAGCCCTTTAATGAAAGGGCGGAATCGGAAGCCCGGTGATGGCCTTTCTGAGTGAATCTGCCAGAGCATTAAGATCCTCTGGGGATTCTGCTGACAGGATCTGGTCAGAAGTTAAACAAGCATCCAGGAATTTGTTTCAGGTCGTTGTCAAAGGCCTCCGAGTCTGCGCGATTGGTTCGCCGTCGGAAGGTGGTTTGGGTCGATGGTTCTGTGGGTGGGGTGGGACGTGCATCTAATCGGAAAGTGATTAAATTGTGGTCTCAAGTGGCATTGATCTTGGGGTCAATTATCCAACGTGTGACGAAGGGCAGTAATAAGTCTGTGCTTAGAGTGACATCCACGAAGGATTTACGCACTCCTGTGGGCTCACCACAAAGAAGGAGCCAGCGGCATCTAGTTTTGCAATGCTGGGTTCATAAGGAAGCAGCTGGGTTGATGTAGGCCGAAATGATGAATATGGGGCTGCCCCTAAATATGACTTGAATAACCACTGCAGAGTTGTTAGTCAACTGTACACACAAGATGGGAATAATAAATGCAATTCACTTGTATAAGGAATGTAATACACATATATAACGTTCAGTAATGCATGTTATGCACTTGTATTACGGACGTAATGCACATGTATAATGTCCAGTAATACAAATGTTTCATGTCCGGTAATACTTGTATTACCCAGGTACAGGGTGGACCAATAAAAGTGAGAACATCTCGTAGCATATGAGTTATTTCAAAATTTAATTAATTAAGACATCCAGGAATGGAAGACATCTATTTTCGTTTTGAAGTTCAACTGTAAATTTAAGATCTTTGGGGAATTCGTTGAGTCTATGTTGAAAGTTTATTGTGATTTTCATTAATGAAGTGTGAAATTTTTCATTAATTAGTGTGTAAGGGATTTTCATTAATGATGACAAAACAATCGTCAATATATCTCCTCCATTCTCTAGCTTGGTAGGATGGGAGGATTGAGTTTGCAAATATGTCAACTGTAATCATAGCCAGTTAGGCTATTCCTTCTGATATACCGCTGCCCATCGGTAGACCAGAAGTTTGGCGGTATATAGTTTTTGATTCTTGTATATAAGCTGAATTTTAGGAATATGTAGGAATAATTTATGGTCTAGGTTAGATAACAGTTGGATTGCATATGAGTGGCTGATTGACGATATTGACGATTGTTTTGTCATCATTAATGAAAATCACGTAATAAACTTTCAACATAGACTCAACGAATTCATCAAAGATCTTAAATTTACAGTCGAACTTCAAAACGAAAATAGATGTCTTCCATTCATGGATGTCTTAATTCTTAACATACCTAACCTACCATTACAGTTTACTGTATATCGAAAAGAAATATGCATTTTCGACCCAAGTCACGTAAAATCCTTCAATGACCCTAAAATAGCCAAAAACTGTTTATTAAATTCCACCATTAGAGCTATACGCATATGTAGTGACCCTGCCCTACTCAACAACGAACTGCAATTTTTGTTCGTAGGTCACATAACTAAAGGAGGTCTGACTGCCAGCGAAGTCCTCCTAATCTTCAAACAAGCCTTTAATAAATATAAAAACAACAATATACTACTACCAAATGGAAATAATAACAATAATAACCTTTCTATTCAACTTAACACGCCTGATTCCGACAACAACCTATCCAATTCGAACACAATACCATATACTAATAACAATAATAACAGTAACACTAATAATAATATACATAATACCAATGATATTAATGAAACTAAAAAATTCATTTGCTTTCCCTACATTATAAATATTAGAATTCGTCTTTCTATTAAAAATTACTTTGCCCGAAACCTTAATATTCATATATCATTTATTAACAAACTTAAACTTACTAATTCTTTTTTAAAACTATACACCAAAGACAAACTACTTGTTGAACAATGTATTTACAAAATATACTGCAACGAATGCTCAAAATATTATATTGGCGAAACTGAACGTAGTTATAATATCCGTAGTAAAGAACACCAAAGAGACATTCTAAAAAGCATAAATGATCCAAATAATAAAAATATAAACAAATCCACCTAAACCTATCACCACCTAAACCTATCACCTCACGAAATTATCTCACACCCCTAACTGGAATAGAAGTGGCCCTATGAAAATTAACCATGACATATCTAACCTAAAAATTCGCAAAATAACCGAATCATTTATAATATGTAAATCAAAACTAGCTTTAAATAACTGCCTATCTAATCTAAACATCCTTGAATACTTCGAACCCTCAAATAAAAATACAAAATGTAAATCACAAAATGCAAATTTGTAATATGTAAAATAGAAAAGTGTAAAATTATAATTAACTTACGGCATTTTACTTTATTCGTCATTCCTATTACTTCGATTACATGTCTATTGTAACCTTGTATTCTTGCTAATTACATTCTTTCGCAATTTATTGTATACCTATATATACACTTCAAATTTGCTATATTCATTCAGAACCTATGATGGCAAAGTCGTTGCTGAATGCACTTCTTCACCATACTTAAGACTTATAACGTTATAATGTGGCTGACATAAACTTGAATATTTCAATGTTTTAATAAATTTAAAAGTTTTTAAAGTTTTTAAAAGTTTTATTCTATTTACTATATAAACCGGTTGAACATGAGGATTGTTTTTTACAGTTTTTCTCCGCGCCTCTTAAAGATCAGTTTTCTGATCATACATATATTTACTTCAACCTTGAGAACTATTTACAATTTTATATACAAAATGTGGTAAAACTTTAATTTATTGAAATACCATTCATAATATTTAAGTTATACTACAGCATTTCTGATAGGAAAACTTAATTTTTATGTTAATATTTTTTTTAGTAAAACAATACTGTATTACAGTAAACATTTGTAATTTTTCATTAATACGTAGTTTTATCATAGTAAAACTTAGTGTTTTTTTAATATACAGGTTGTGGCAAAACTGTGATACATCATAATAAACTGAAGAGATATGTTAGTGATATTATAGTTTTTAGACTTAAGTATTACTTACATATATGTATTAAAGTATTATTTAAATTACTTTAGTCAATTATAAAAATTTTTAAGTTTATTATAATGTACTATAGCCGATTTTCTCTTGGGATGGTGACATACCCTAGAGCAGTGTTTCCCAAACATTGTTCTGCCGTGGCCCGGTAATTTTCACACTGCCCCTTTGTGACCCATTATATTTTAGTGCGAAGTATGAAGCTGCTGCTTATTTTTTACTTAAAGAATCCAACTTTGCGGGAAATGACGAAAGTTTTACCCTAAGGTCTGGGCCCTATTCCACAAAAAGTATGGTCTAATAATTACAAGTGAAATTACTTGTAGACTCCATTAATATAAAATGTTGTGTTCCACAAAACTTTGACATGTAACTTGTTATTATTACTCCATACATTACATTGTTACAACCGCAGAATTAAAAATTGCAAGTGTTTTGTTCCACAAAAGTATTAGTATTAGTACTTTACTTGTAATTTATTGCTTTATTTCTACAGGTGAATGAAGTTTGGTAGATAATTGAATACCTTAAGAAGCTAACATTGTTAAAACATTTAACATGTGGTCAAGTGACAGTAGTGACAGTGACAATCCAAGAACTGCAGGACAAATCAAGAACTAAAATAGTGAACAAATTTTGCATAAATTTTAACTTCAATTCTGGTGCCATGATGCCTTTTTTTGATGCCATGTTGATTTTCACTCAGCTGACTAGCAAGATTGCCGACTTCATTTGTAAAATATTAGTTCATTTTACAAGTGCTTGCACCAACTTTGTGGAACACTATTTTATTACACCATATTTATTTGTTCTTGTAACTTGTAACTTTAGTAATTTATTAGTGTTGTAGTTTTGTGGAATAGGGCCCTGGTTCCACTTCAAGTCGGTTTCTATATTTATTTTTAAAACAAGGCGGGAATGTTGCGACCCTGTTTTTTATTTTGATTGCCCTGTACCGGGTCGCGACCCGGCAAATGGGAAACGCTGCCCTAGAGGTCTATATGGTCATTTCAATCATGTAATCTTTTCTGGCCATTAGCCTTATACTGGGTAATGGGGATGAATTATTGTCATTTTCTTTGTTATAATAAGTTTTCTTGTTACTATCTATGATTGAATTTCTGTTAATTGACTTTTAAAAATTCTTTAAATGTATTGCAGAATGATTATTGTGTGTTCTAATATATTGCAGAATGATTATAGTGTGTTCTAATATATTGCAGAATGAAATTTAATTATTTCAAATGACTGGGAAAAAATAAGAATGTTTCCCAAGCCTACACTATTTTATTGTTAAAATACAAGTATCACTCGCTGCAATTTGTAACCTTTCTATTCTCCCCAAATAGCTTCACTTAAATTCAGGTATTTCATGTAGTAAACGGAATAGCATCGTTTATCCCACAACATTCATGATCATGCCACAGATTCACCATTTGCACTGGTTAAATTTCAATTGGATTTATTCGTCAATCTTAAAGGACAACGGTCCGTTCGAAGCAATAATTAACAGACGCTCCTCAATTACTCTCTAATCTTTCAAATTTCATAATCACGCATGACAGTAAAACGTCAGATGACCTTCGTGCGCTTATTTAACTGCATACAGAATAAGTTAATTTCATCTCATCGTAAATGTAATTCACCTTGATGTTAAGTTATTTGATTTTTTTTTGCTACAATCTTCACACATAAGGCTCACAGACATGGTTAAATCATTCGCCTCTCGCTTTCTTAGTGTAAATAAATACTTTCGCTACCTATCAGTTAGTCCAACAATTCAATAAATACATCTATCATAAAATTATTTTGACAATACCACACATATTAAATTCGCTATTGCCCAAACAAATTACACGTCACGCGATCCGAACAGTTCGATAAATAAATTTTCCCTTATGGTAAGTTCTCGACATTTACGTGATATAAATTTATTTTACCAAATTATGTTCACGGATGCTGCGTCGTTTTTTCCGGCATTTGCTAAAATCCCACGCACATCTTCAGATCCGCGTTGATGGACGTTTGTTGTCGCACTTTTGACCGATGATTCCAGCCAAGCATTAGTCGTTGTGTTCCAAGAAACATCTGTCGCGCACTAATTCTGCTCTAGCATCTCGACAATTCGTTGTGCACCTCCATCTTGCATAATTGCGTGGCACTCGACTCCTCAGTTGCTGACCGGCTGGCCCCAAGCTTCTTCCTTGGTGTCAGGTTTCCTCAGCGTGGTGAGCGTAACTTGGTGCTGTTATCAGCACGTTGTTTGTTTTGTCAAAATTCTCTCTCCCTAGTCTCAGGAGTGGAGGTTTATATACAGTTTTAAATTACCCATAATTCAATAACGCGTATGGTTACATAACATCGCTCACAATGTTAGATTATACATATGCTGATCTATTCCAAAGGTTAATAAATTCATTAAGTTAAATTCCACATTTATCAGACCAACTGATTTACATAATTGCATTGTCGCGAAAATGTAGGTATGCAATCAAGCATTGATTACTCAATCATGTCTAACTAATTACTGAAATTTGCAATTGAAGGTCGGCATAATTAATTTACCATTCTGCAATCGAAATGTGTAAAGTCAAGTTCATACATATAACAGAAGAATCAACTGATCGCTTAATTAATTATTCATTATTTATTTCATCATGATTTCTTTAAAAGTAATTTTATTTTATTTTTTTGCATGATTTTGTTTTATTATAATCTATTATATATCTATTATTATATATCTATTCCCAAAAGTAAGGGGTATCTAGTTTCTTTTAAGATGCAGAATTCATGATCGAAATCAAACCCATTAATGCCGAAGTTCATGTTCCCAAAACCCTCTACGAGTAGGCTACTATTGTTTATAGTGTGGAGTGATACTGGTTTTCTGTATTTATTTGAGAGTCTGATAGCATATGTTGAGTGTATTATTGAAGCTTGGCTTCCTGAGTCCACTAACGTGTCTAGGCTTGTCCCGTCCTGACATATAACACGTATAATAAGCAAAGGTGCTGTGCTGATTGGTATGCAAGGTCTATTTATGACGTTGGACCCACCGACCTCTAAGTTGGTCCCTCGCTTCCGTTTCCCTGAAATGTGACTACGTCCTCTGGGAGGTGAATAGCTATTATGCCCTTGTATTGGTTGATAAATAGCTTGAGAGTAATTTGTATTAGATGTGTGACTACCCCTGTTTCTATTCTGCAAATATTGATCATAACGTGCATCTCTACTATATCTTCCGAAGCAGACTCTTGCTGTATGTCCTACTTTATAGCAAATTTGACAAGTTATTTGGTTAAATTGTCTCTGTTCATTACCTTGGTATGTTTCTGTCGATGTGTTAGTATTGGAGCTTACTGCTGAAACTACTTGAGATGTTAAGGCTTGCTCTAATTTGGATTCTATTGCTTCTATTGCTGCAACTCTGCTGACATGTAGTCTTGGAGTTGTTGTAAAGTTAGATTGGGGCATGACAACTTTCATCTCCTCATCTTTATCTATAAGATAAGCAAGGAGGTTATCTAGATCAAAAGAAGCCTAATCATACTTAAATGTCCCTGTCCAGCATGATGGTAAACCCCTCAAAATGGGTCCAATCATTTTGTTTTCAGTCATGGAACTGTCAAGCTCATTACACAATTTGATTTTTTCAAAATAATATTTTCTGAGGGATTCTCTATTCCGGGCTCATATCAACATTCATATAATCTAGCTTCTGGTAGCTCTCTGTCTTTTGGGGTTAAGTAAGGTCTTCTAAACTTCCTCTTTAGGGTAGGCCAATTTAATGGGCAAGACAAGGCTTCGTACCATGTCAGGGCTGGGCCAGCCAAATATTTAGAAAAGTAATTGGCTAAATCAGTGGAGTTCCAATTTGCCTGAGGAGCTAAGCCCTCATATCTCTTTAGTAAGTCTTCAACATTTTCCTGTTTATCACTGGTAAATTTTATAATTTTATCCAAATGGGGGTAACACTTTTGTGTAAAAAACGTGCCTTCACTCTCCGTTGTTGCTCCCGACTCCTCTCGTAATTTTCCTGTCATTTCTGACTTCTTTACTATTAATCTTGTGATCGCCCCGTGTCCCGAAATTTTTGAGGTTTGAAAGAGAAATCGCGTTCTTAACGAAATTTAGGAGGTAGTGCAGACTGGCTCCGGGCGCTAACAAAAACCAGCAAAGCCAACGGCCAAGAAAAATACTCGAAAAAAGCTAACTCCTGTAATTGCAGTTTCGTATTTTTAAATGGAATCTTTGTATACAGAGTGTTTTACTGAATACTGAGCCGGCTAAATATCTCAATCCGACCTGAACTAGCGTGAATCTTGATGTCTAATAGGGTTATCTAATTATTTATAAAGTTTTGGAAATATGCTATGGAGGGGTTTCGGCACCAATGTAACCTTTCTATTCTCCCCAAAATGCCTCACTTAAATTCAGGTATTTCATGTAGTAAACGGAATAGCATCGTTTATCCCACCACATTCATGATCATGTGACAGATTCACCATTTGCACTGGTTAAATTTCAATTGGATTTATTCGTCAATCTTAAAGGACAACGGTCCGTTCGGAGCATTAATTAACAGAAGCTCCTTAATTACTCTCTAATCTTTCAAATTTCATAATCACGCACTACAGTGATACGTCAGATAACCGTCGTGCGCTTATTTAACTGCATACAAAATAAGTTAATTTCATCTCATCGTAAATGTAATTCACTATGATGTTAAGTTATTTCATTTTCTTTTGTGCTACAATTTTCACACATACGGCTCACAGACATGGTTAAATCATTCGCCTCTCGCTTTGTTAGTGTAAATAAATATTTTCGCTTCTTATCAGCTAGTCTAACAATTCAATAAATACATATATCATAAAATTATTTTGACAATATCACATTAATTAGATTCGCTATCGCCCAAACAAATTACATGTCACACGATCCGAACAGTTCGTTAACTAAATTTTTCTTTAAGGTAAGTTCTCCACAGTTACGTGATATGGATTTATCTCACCAAATTATGTTCACTGATGCTGCTTCGTTTTGTCCGGCATTCGCTAAAATCCCACGCACATCTTCAGATCCCCGCTGATTGACGTTTGTTGTCGCACTTTTGACTGATGATTTCAGCCAAGCATTGGTCGTTGTGTTCTGAGAAACATCTGTCGCGCACTAATTCTGCTCTAGCATCTCGACAGTTCGTTGTGCACCTTTATCTTGCATAATTGCGTGGCACTCGACTCCTCAGTTCCAGACCGGCTGGCCCCGAGCTTCTTCCTTGGTGTCAGGTTTCCTCTGCGTGGTGAGCGTAACTTGGTGCTGTTATCAGCACGTTGTTTGTTATGTCAAAATTCTCTCTCCCTCGTCTCAGGAGTGGAGGTTTATATACAGTTTTAAATTATTCATAATTCAATAACGCCCACCCCCTGACACGGGCATCTACACCTTTATTGATTTACAAGGGGTGGTGACAAAAATTACCTATTAAACTTTAGT
>JAQGCC010003303.1:0-15721 GCA_034698905.1 Xestoiulus laeticollis
TCGACAATTTGGCAACTGTGGTACCGAATTGACTCAAAATTCGAGCTTCTGCTTATAGGAGCAGATGCTTAAGATTGGAAACTGTGGTACGAGGGTGAATGATTAAAGTTGAATTCAGGAAATCTTTCTCTAAAACAATGAGCTTTGTTAACATATGCCCTTTGAGCTTCATGTTCAAATGTGCATCTGGTAAAGTTTTCATCTCTGTAAATTTATCACTTTGTTATCAAAGTGATTTGCAATAGCTTACATTTTCTAATTTGAGGGTGGAATCAAAGCTGTGATCTGGGCAGATGTTGGCCAACTGTTTGTCATGGTAGCAGTGCTAACTATCATTCTCATCAAAGGCACCTTTGATTTAGGAGGAATCAGGGAAGTTTGGCGCATTAACCAGGAAGGTGGAAGATTGAATTTTCAGACGTAAGATATCAATATTTGCATAAAAGTACATTTAAGGCTGAACTAAACACCCCTTTTCCTATTGGTAAATTTCTTGCCGAGCCCAGCACATTTTCTAAATAAAATTCTTGGAAAAAAAATTGGTAAAAATACTATGTTCATAGATCTAGTGGACAGAGACTGTTTTTTATGAAAACGGACCTTAATTTTTCAATTTAATAAATAAGAATAAATTTTAAATTTCCCAGGAATCTCACGTGGCCAAGTCTTTGATGCCACCTGGTGTCAGCAACAGGCTGAATTTTGTTACGAGATCAGAAAATTAATTATGCCAGTAAAGGTGTGTATTTTAATTCTAAAGCATTAATTATTTATCTAGCTAGGGCATAGATTATTTATATTAAGCAAGTAATCAATAAATTTTGGAAACGGGACGATAAACTGCAGGTAGCTGACGCCAGGTGGCAGCAAGACCATGCAAAACACCCGCGAAATTTAAAAAAAATCTAATTTATTAATTTTAAAAATTATTAGACATTTTCATAAAAAAACATGGTCTCTGTGCGCTAGATCTATGAAAACCGAATTTTGACTAATTTTTTTTCCCCAGAATTTTAATTAGAAAAGACGCTGGGCTCGCCGTCAAGAAATTTCCCCATAGAAAAGGGGGTGTTTAGTTCAGCCTTAAGACATTGTCTCCAATAAGACTAAATGTTTAAGAAATGTATCGAAATCTTTATTTCTCAAATGATGAATAGTGCAAACCAGCTTTCAAAATTTATAGTTTTTTTGTTTTTTCAGAGGCCAAGAGTCGTATTATACGCCATGGACTACATTAGTTGGAAGCATTTTCAATTTTCTAAGTATGCTTTTATGTAATCAGATGTTTGTGCAAAGATACCTTGCAAGAGGAACCTTAAAAAGTGCACAGTTGTAAGTCATACTACAGGTCTAGCACAAGATAAGCACAATATAGTAACTTGATTGTTAATGCTAAAAGAAATCCAATTTTCATAGATCGTTTACTGGATGCTGTATAGGTTTTAGCATTTGCTTGCTATTCAACAGCATGAGTGGTTTGTTAATGTATGCTGGTTATCATCAATGTGATCCTCTGAAAAGTGGCCATGTAACATCGAGGGACCAGGTGAGCATTATAATAATATACAGAGGTAATACATATATGTTTGCCCCTACAATATCAGAGTGCATCGCCACACTAGACATACAGACTACATTGACAAAAAACAAATATTCTATGGGTCAGAGTCCTGTGACATGGGGGTGGTAAAAAATCTGCCAAAATTGCGTGACGTCATTTATAGACAGTTCCTGGATGCAATCTTGGGCCGCAAGTAGACAACAAATTACGTATTTAAGGGAAATTTAAAAAGATTGAATCTGCATCAAATATAGCAATAGCATCAGCATGGTTGAAACACAGGTTTAAAATTCAGAATTTTCAAATAGTTTCCTTGTTTACATTATTGACTTCCGTATTTTGAGTATTTTGAGTATTTTGAGTTTTGCACACCATTACATGATGACAATGAATGTAAGGTTTGGATAACAATATCATTATCATCATTACTGTTATTTCCGAATCATATACCTGTGTGAAATTAGTAAAACAGCATGAGTGATATTTGTAAAATTTTATTATTAATGACATGTTATCGCTCTGGATGTCCCAAAACTTGAAGGACGTTTCTCGGAATGGTTCCTTGTTTACCAGTCCGTTTTTTTTAAAATAAATACCACATGCATAGATTATAATCAAGATGCAGCACATGTTGTGATAACTTGATTGCAGCTAGTACATACTGCGATAATATTAGTTTATTGTAAAAACAATTTCTCCACAAGATTAATGTCCATTTCACACACGTGGGCAAGTTGATCAATTGATGTACATGTAGGTCAAGCATTGGTTTCCTCCTTATAGCCAAATCTGGTAAATTTTACATTTTAAAAATGCGATAAACTATGGTAATTATCAAGATGGTAATTCTGTTTATTGAAAACTAAACGTGATGTTTGTAAAACAGTGTGCCAAGGATAAAAAGCAGTGGTTCTGAAATCGGAAGAATTAAGCAGCAATTTGAGAAAGTCGCTGAAGAGCCCATAAAACAACAAATAAGAAATATTTAGAAAATAAAACCTAATTTAATGATCAGTCTACCCATAGATTTTTCAATCTTGTTAAAACTGCACTGTAAATGTCTGATTTGGCCTCGAAATGAAATTCAACTGTAGCCGATGACCTCAAGGTTTTTAGCATGTATTAAGTTTTTAAACACTCGTTATTCATTAATTTACAGATAATGGCCCTCTTCTCCATGGAAACCCTGTCGTTTATGAGAGGATTGAGAGGTGTATTTGTTGCCGCAATGCTCTGCGCCACCCTGAGGTTAGTTAACCACACCATAATATCATGCAGTTTAGCAAATTCACGGATTTAATGTAATTTTTTAGCACCCTTTCGTCTCTACTCAATGCGATGGTGGTCGTGACCATTGAAGATTTCATTCGTCCTCTCAACTGGAACATTTCTGAACTTAGCATAATGAGATGGTCAAAAATTCTCGGTAAATATTAATATCATCTGTTTATTCGGAAAATTACTTATATATAAATTGGAATTACATCCACGATCCAGATACATTTTTTTAAAAATAATTTTCAATAACTTTTCAGTCGTAATTTACGGAATCCTGTCTGTTGCACTGGTGGCAATTGCTCAATGTATCCCCGGTATTGTTCAAGTAAGCAGTACAATATTTAAGATCAAGTCAGGTCCTCAAACAATCCAGTAAGCATTCAATATTGATTGGCCAATATTTCAATGTTAACATTTTGCCATAATTGCCAATATACATTATATATATAGATTACAATAAATGGACCTATATTGGAATAGATTTAGGCCCAATAATGGTACTCTCATCATCTCATGTTATCGATATGCAACTGAACCAACAATGGCAAATAAATTGGGCCAACATAGGCTCACTATCGAATGCAAAATAAGATTTTGCATTGAATAAGAACTTTAATTGGCCCGTGCAGTATTGCCTATTAAGCTTGGATCACTATCAGTCCAATATAAGCTTAATTGGCCAATTTTTTGCCAATTTAACCAATATTGCTCCAATATTAGACCAATCGAGGTCCAATATTGTGTGCCTTGGGAAGCAGGGAAGTCCAAAATTCTAACTAATTGCAGAATTTTAATAACGAATTCAATTTGAAAGGGCATCTTTGAAGCTTTCCTGCACCACATTCAATTTCATAACATCAATGTTTAGGAATTAACTTCTCTGCTTCATGACTAAATTTTCCTTACCTCTGTAATTTTACATTAAAAAAATATATTAAGGTTGAACTAAAGAAACCCCCCCCCCTTCCTATGGGTAAATTTCTTGACAAGCCCAGCACATTTTCTAAATCAAATTCTGGGGGAAAAAAATTGGTAAAAATACTGTGTTTATAGATCTAGTGCACAGAGACCATGATTTTTTTATTAAAATAGCCCTTCAATTTTAAATTTAATAAATAAGAATAAATTTTAAATTTCATGGTCACTGTGCACATGCATGGTCTCTGTGCACTAAATCTATGAAAACAATTTTTACCAATTTTATCGTCAAAAAATTTCCCCATAGGATAGAGGGTGTTTAGTTCAGCCTTAACCAAACCACTTTTCAGGCAATTTTCAGCTTTCAAGGGACATTAATAGGGCCACTTTTGGGCGTATTCACAGCCGGAATGTTGATTCCCTGGATGAACACTTGGGTAATTTAAACCAAATTGTCCACCTGAAACATCTATGGCATTCACTGATGATAACCAAACAATAACTTAGCATCTTATTACAAACAGGGAGTAATCACTGGATATGTGACAGCCGTTGCATTGACGGCCTGGCCAACAATAGGCATCATGCTGACTAAACCCAAAGTACCCACTTTACCATACTCAACAGCAGGGTGCAATTCAAGCTGGGTTGGTTTGGATGGAAACTCATCATTTACTGAAACGCTGGGAATAGACATAAATGCATCTAATGCCACTGTCAACCTCTTTGAGTATGTGTGGAAATTGCAAGCTTTCCCAAGAACTTTGTACTAACTTTGTAAATAATCCCTTCTACTAATCTGGTATTCTAAATCACAACTAGTGCAAATATGCTCAATTACAATTGAACATTTCTTTTTAAATACACAAATTGCACAAGGGCAATACTTAAATTGACAACATCTTAAATATTGGGTCATTTCAGGGAACCATTTGCCCTGTATACATTTTCGCCTTTATGGTACTTCAGCTGGAGTTGTGGGACTGTGATTATCATCGGTTTAATGGTTAGCCTAATATCTGGTAAGCTTACATAAACATTTTACTTTCAGTTGCATAGAAGAATAATCCTTTTTTCTAAATTATTTTTTATTTAATTTTGGAAACTGTTAAGAACAAATGAAATGTACGAGGACCTAGCATAAATATTCTATTATGTATTTACATTTTTTGTTTATGTATATGTATATTCCATTTCATGGGAATATGTCTGTAAAGTTTATAATTGTAGAGGACCTATAAAGCTTTACAGACATATTTCCATTAAATGGGATATACATATACATAAACAAAAAATTTAAACAAATAGAATATTTATGCTAGGTCCTCGTACATTCCATTTGTTCCTAACAGTTTCCAAAATTAAATAAAAAAATAATTTAGAAAAAATGGCTTATTCTGGTATGCAATCCTCTTAAATTATAACATGGAAATTTATTATACCAAATTTTTCACAGTATCATTGTATATTTTCAATGTTGTATTTTTTCAGTAATTCATCAAATTTTAACTAACATTTTATTATTAACATCTACATATTATTAAATCCATACTATGTTTATGACAGGTCCTGAAAATCCAGATAACATAAATCCAAAGCTGCTATTTAAGTTTGTTCGAAAGGTGATCATCAAATTGCCAAAAAAATTCAGGTTAAGGTTGGGGTTCTCAGAGGATAAGACACGACATCTCCATAAATGGAATTTGAATCAGGTAAACCTTGTCACTACTGTCAAAAAAAGTACTTCTTCTGTTTTTTGGAGTACTAATATATATTATATTCGTATCTTAGGAAAAAGAACTGATGATGGAACCACTCAAAAACAAAGATGCTGACACGCTACCAACAATGTTGTGACATCCAAGCATTTATTGCTGTTAACCACAATTTATATCACATTCCCAATCGTTCATCAAATTAGTACGCTGGAACACTTATACAATTCGGATAGTAATTCTGTATACTGCCGATGCTCAAGGATGCATGACTGACATGTTGATGCATTACATTTTTAAGGTTTCTTTTAGACATGATTTGGGGCAAATCTTATTTTGAATTAAAGTTAACTTATTAAGGCTGAACTAAACACCCCTTTAATTCCTATGGGTAAATTTCTAAATACAATTCTGGAAAAAAAAATGGTAAAAATACTGTTTATAGATCTAGGGCACAGAGACCATGTTTTTTATGAGAATGGCCCTTAAATTTTAAATTTAATAAATAAGTATAAATTTTAAATTTCACGGGGATCTCAAGTGGCTGAGTCTTTGATGCCACCTGGTGTCAGCTACAGGCATTTTTGAAATTTGAATTTTGTTGCGAGAGCAGCAAATTAATTATACCAGTTAAAGGTGTTTATTTTAATTTTAAGGCATGAATTATTTATCCAGCTAGGGCACAGATACATTTATATTAACGATTAACGTCTCTTTAATAGTAAGCAAGTAATCAATACATTTTCGAAACGCGAGGATAAATTACAGATAGATGACACCAGGTGGCAGCAAGACCATGCAAAACACCCGCAAAATTTACAAAAAAATCTAATTTTTTATTTTTAAAAATAACCAGACATTTTCATAAAAATACCTGGTTTCTGTGCGCTAGATCTATGAAAACAGAATGTTTACCAATTTTTTTCCCTCCAATTTTAATTATAAAAAAGACGCTGGGCTCGTCAAGAAATGTCCCCATAGGAAAGGGGGTGTTTAGTTCAGCTTTAAGTGATGATTAAAAATTTACAATATTCAAATGTACCCTACCAATAATACATGTATTAGTTTGACTAAAATATGGAATGCAAATGTCTCCAATGACCCTCTTCTTAATAAATGCACAGCTCTTTTTGCTATTTTTGTTGTTGTTCTTAGCTGATTTCAAGAAACCACAAGTTGCAGTAGACCAAATATTTTTTTAAATGTTATAAACTACACATTTTGACAATTTCACACAAAAGTTAGTTAACAGTCAATTGCAATTCAAGGCCACCTTTCGGGATTATTTGTACCTTTTAATGCTATTTATTGCGTTGTACATGTATGTAGCTGTTAATGCCTATGGTGAGAGCTGGTCTCCAACAGATGTGTTAGTGAGCTTTCAATGGCCTTATTGATATTCGTGCATTTTAATTCTTTTTATTGATCATGAAGGGGTGACCGTGAACTTTTCCTTTCATGAAAACTGGGTTTACAGAGGACGCTCAGCGTGACGGTTGCGCAATCACGCCATCATTTGGACATTAACTTGGACAATACATGTAGTTTTAACAGCAGGAAGCAAAATTAATCAGCTGTTTAAAGTGCCAAAAACGTACCGTAAAACTCTGGTTGGTTACCAGGGTTCTATCAGTATAGTATAACACCAGGGTTTCTTCTTTGGACAGTGTTTTTCAGCAAACGATTGTCCAGGCACACTGTTTGAAAAGTGAATATGCATAACCAAACCTCATTTTATCCATATTTCATGAAATTTCGAACAAAATTCGTAAAAAAAAAACCGTTAGCCCCAGGCCACACTAGGTTGGAAACGCTCGTTTGGCTAGCCTCAAACAGGGTATGGAATGTAATTTAAATTCTAGAATTATAAAATTTGCACATTAATATCTCGTGCGAAAATTCTTTTTTAATTAAAAGCTATGTTTGAGGCTAGCCAAACGCGCGTTTTCAGCCTAGTGTGGCCTGGGGCTTAATTAAAAAAAATTCGACCGAGGTATTAATGTGCAAATTTTATAATTCTAGAATTTAAATTAAATTCGATGCCATGTTTGAGGCTAGCCTAACGCGCGTTTCCAGCCTAGTGTGGCCAGAAGCTTAGAATCACTTTGAATAAAACAGTTTTCAACAATTATTCAGCTCATTGTATAAATGAAATAAAGAAAATATGTTGTCATCTAACATTACTATGCGTTTCATCATTAATGCTGTGCTTGAATGTGCATGTGCATGTATGTAATCGAAGCTTTTATAATGTATTACTTGATAAAGATCAATAAGTTTACATTTGATTATTTTCGTTTTGTCAAATAAATTCATGTTTAAATCAATTCTGAAGAAATTTAACTTGTTGTAAAATCTGCATCAAATTGTGAAAATCAGCAAGATTTATGAAAATCTAGTAAATATTGCTCATCTTGATCACGTCTCGTTGGTGTAATTATTTACCAATATTTTAACAATAGTATCATTCTAACCAGAATCTAAAACAGCAAATATATGAACTTCTAAACTGCATCTGGCTAAAACTGCCAAGACAACCAATCCACATTTCAGAGACATAAAATTAAATTTTCGTCTATTTATGAAATTACTTTTTTACATAGAAGAACATAGAATGTATCCATACTGTATCATGCTCTGGATTTTTCTTTAAGACTTAATTGCAAGTCATTGAGGCTGAAATTGCTCTGGAGCAAGCCCTATACCTATAATGTTAAATTTTAAAAAGCCATTGCTCAATATTTATCACGTTTTGGTGTATTCAGCTGGCTATTACCGTTCAGTCAAATTCACCAGCATAAACTTATAATTGGATATATTTGAAATAGGGGTGTCTTTGATACACACAAAGTTTAAAGCAAATGCATGTAATACAACGCAAAATCAGAAGTTTTTAAGATGAGATTTACTCTCATGATGAATTGTAAATGATGGCCATCTTCCACAAATTCTCTGGGTGTCACATTAATCCCGCTAGGTTAAAGGGTTGATGTCAGATGGCCAATCAAAGAGCCAACGTTGAGATGTCAGCATCTTTAATTTCATTGCTGCATTCAACAAGTCAGAGGCTGCCAAGTCCAGCCTCCTCAGGCATCCTGTAGAGCAATCTTAATCTTGTATAAATATTCCCGACGGACAACAAAATTCTGGAGATATCAAAACAGGTGGTGTTACCCTTGGTTTAGCACCTCACAATACAAGATGGCCACCGTGGTGCAGTTAGATTCGTATGATTACGTGATCATCGTCGTTCTGGTCTTGCTCTCCAGTCTGATCGGCGTCTACCACTCCATCAAGGCCAGAAAGGCCAAAAATGCCAGTGAATTCTTGGTCAGCAGCCCGACAATGGGTATTCTGCCTGTCATCCTATCGGCTGTTGCCTCTCAGACAAATGCCACGGGCATCTTGGGCACTTCAGGAGAGGTGTACAAACATGGTATAGTTTTCATGGAGGTGGTTCTGGCTGCTATTATCATTATCCCATTGGGCACCCATCTGTACCTGCCAGTGTTTTACAACGTCAAATCCAACGGCATCTTCCAGGTAAGATAACTTTGACATTGTGTCCAACTTTGGGAAATTGTTTAAATTACCAAATTCTTGTTGCATACCAGAATAAGCCTGTTTTTTTCTAAATTATTTTTTAATTTAATTTTGGAAACTGATAGGAACAAATGAAATGCACGAGGACCTAGCATAAATATTCTATTATTTGCTTAAATGAAAATTTTTCCGTAAAGTTTATAATTGTAGAGGGTCTGGTAAACTTTACGGACATATTTCCATGAAGGATATAATATACATATATTTAAACAAAAAAATTAAACAATTAATAGAATATTTATTCTAGGTCCTAGTACATTTCATTTGTTCCTATCAGTTTCCAAAATTAAATAAAAAAATAATTTCGAAAAAAAAGGTTTATTCTGGTATGCAACCCTCTTTAATTGTAAAGACTACAGACTAAACATAAAGTAATAAATTAATAATATTGCATGGGACAAAGGGTCAAATTTTTAAAAAGCATTTGATATAACGCAGTACGGCCAAAGTTCAAATTGCAATAAGGAAAACTACCTAAGATCAGGTGCAAAAAGAATAAAAAGTTTAGAGGCCGTTTTATTAAATATCTACCGAGAAAGGATGATTCAAAGATGCCAACATTGATTTAGAAGATAAGCGAAATCTAAATCTTATTTTTCCAGCTATTTGTTTTAGTTTTAATGTATATTTTAATAATAGTAAGCGTAATTAGAATGCAAGAATGGCAACACTGAGACATGATGCATGACGGGAAAAACCGTTATTTTCAATTTACAGCTGCCATTTCGCATTTGGAGTCTGGACTTGTTGTTTGGATTGTTCCTGTACGTATTTTTATATTAAGATTATGGATAAATTTGTTGTCGTTGTTTGAAGTGAAATTTTAAATTAGGAATCCACCGCGCTGGCATATATTATAGGGCAAAAACGAATAGCTATACGTATACATGTATCCTTGACATGTACTATCATTCAATGTAATTATCATGGTTCAATTGCTTCAATTAGGATGGTATTGTCCAGATGATTTTTTTTAATAACCGTAAATTTAACATGTAAAAAAATCCATTTGAAATGATTTTTTTCCGTTAAAAATATAATTCAAATATAAATAATACTGTAGAAACCAATTTGATTCAAAGCTTTCCCAAGATTCCATAAGAATTCAAGCCTATATTAAGTATGCGACGCGCCTAGCGGTTAAAGTCAAATACCTTTGAAATGTGACTGGATGTTTCCGCAAAGTGAGAACTTCGCACAACCATATATTTTGTAATACATGTACTGTGAATAAGGTGTGCAATTTGGAGGGATATGCTATATAAAGGTTCCGCTATTAAAAGTGATGGCCACACACCCTTGTATACAACTGTACACATTGTACGTGCAAAATTGTACATTTAAAGAATCGGATCTTACCATAAATAAGATGCACAAAGAAATATGTTGCATTTTCAATGTTTTTTAACATAAAGAAAACCGGAAAAATTGCTAAATAAAGGAAAGGTTGTTATATAAAATCGGTCCGTGCCGACTGTAAGAGTGCGCTACTTCCAGGTAGTACGCTATATGGAGGTCCCCTATTCACAGGTTTCACTGTATACAGTCTATTTACGATCGATTGGTTAGTTTAAGTTAGCGGTTAGGCTTAGTATTAGGGTAACTTAGTATTGCGCAATTATCCAATTGAATCGAATGAAAGATTTATAATTTAATGGAGGAATACTTGGTGATTGTCACTATTTTTAATATGTCGTCAAATGATTAAACTATACATAAATATTACAGAAAATAAGTTTCAGATTTATACAGTTTCGATTATAAGCATCGCTACAGTTTAACCTGTATACTACATGCATGCAATGTTAATATTTCGAAAGCCATTGATACAGAACAAATAAGTTAGAACCGCGCAATTAATGTCAGTGGTTCTCAAACTTTTTGAAGGTTAATTTAAAGCAGGGGTGGATGTGATATATGAGAAAAAAAGTGTAATTGTCATTCGTGTTTTCCAATTGCAATACGGCCCATACAAAAATTATTTTACATTATAGTAATGATTTTTTTAAAAATAATTTTAATCGTGTATTTCATTTTTCCACGTGGAGAACCGCTGCCGTATATTAAGAGCTGCCACTAAACTTGTATATATCGTCCTTTTCCTATTCAGTAATCCGTTTGCCAAAATGGAAAGACGTTACCACAAGTTGGCAGAAAAGAATGATCCGGTAAGGCTCATGTACAAACGGTTGAGAGACAACTTGCATGATTACCTCGAATACCAGGAAGCGATGGAGAGGAGGAAACCATGGGATTGCCTTTTGCAGTGGAACCAACATCGAGATACCAGTATGTAAGTTTTTGGTATCTCATTATCAGATTTTCATGTAATTTTGGGGAAAATTGCCAGAAATACAGTAGATCCCGCATAAGACGTTTTCCTTAAGAAGTCCCAACATATGATCCATGCATATAAACTGTAAATTTCTCGCCTATAAGGTCACTTTTCTAGGAGCAAAATCACATTTTTTATGGCTTTCAATCCATTTAATGTTTTAGTCAAGGTATTCTTGCTAGAGGATTGGCATATAGCAGACGGCACATGTAAATCTATATTCTTATCTGTTGAATCCATTGTCATCATTGAAGCTACATGTATGTTGTACTTTGGATATACTGTATGCACATGTTTTTGAATCTGCATAAGAAATAAGAATATATCTGCATGTATATATTTATTTAGGGCAGCGGATTTAGGGGATTTTATGGTAAGCTTTAATTTTTTTTGAATTTGAAAGCCGTGCATTCTACATGCATTTTAATGATTCAAGTAAATTTATAGCCTATCTAGTAAATTAGTTGTTATATATATACCCGGAGAATTTTTTTCTATTGTTTTCTGGGGTTTTTATTTGTGAGAAAAACCCGAGGTTAACTCCTGAGACATACCCAAGGGTCAACCAAAATAAAATCCGAGTGTAAATTCCTACTGAGGATTTTATTTTCAGATATATACCGACCCCCGTATGATATTTTTTTGATTACCAATTAAGTTTTCCCGCATAAGAGGTTCCTAAACGCTAGCTGATCCCTTGAAAAACTTCATATAAGGGATCTACTGTATAGAATTCGTGCCATAAACACGGTATCTATAAGTTGAAGAAGCTGATCATAGTACTACATGTATACAACCAAAATGGAATTTTTCGCTGGCGCATAAAATCTTTGTATGTGTATCAGAAAATCGGAGAAAGGCAAACAGAACATAGGCACCAAATCAGATTTTTGTTTTTCCAGGACCGATTTCCAACAGCCAACTTGGGACCCTCCTTCTGTCAGCTCGCCTATGAGATATATCAAGGCGAGAGATGAGGAGGAGGAGGCGGAAAAAGATCGGGAGTGGAGGCGTCGTGAGGGCAGGAAAAAAATAATGGAGGCTGTAGAAAGGTGACAAACATATGGTGGTATAGCCAAAAAAGAAATTTTCGCTTCCACATAAAATCTCGTTCATGTATGTCAGAACAGAGAAGAAAAGCAAACAGAAGATCATGCCCAATTAATCAGATTTTTTTAGGGTTAAAGAAGAATGGTCGAAGAAAAATCGTCGTAGGAACGAGGAAGGAATCCTAGAGGCCCATTCCCCACCTTCTATGCAGCCAACTAGTGACCCTCCTTCTGCCAGCTATTATATGAGATTTTTCGAGGCGAGAGAGGAGGAGGAGGAAAACAAACAAAAGTGTCGTGAGGACAAGGAAATAGATCTACTAGAGGTTGTCGAAAGGTGATAAACTGCACAAATATTCTACATGTATATAAACATCTAGTTAAAAAGGGGTTCAAAGGAAGAAGCTGATAGTAGGCTTACTACCAATTAAGACGGTTGCATAGCCTTTTTTTTCTAAATTATTTTTAGGTCATTTTGGAAACTGATAAGAACTAATTGAATGTACGAGGACCTAGCATAAATATTCCATTACTCGTTTCAATTTTTTGTTTGTATATATATATATATATATTCCATTTCATGGAAATATTTCCGTAAAGTTTACCAGAATCTCTGCAATTATAAACTTAGACATATTTACATGAATTGGAATGTACATATACATAAACAACATTAATAGAATATTGATGCTAGGTCGACCTAGTAAATTCCATTTGTTCCTAACAATTTCTAAAATTCAATTACAAAATAATTTAGAATAAAAGGCTTATTCTGGTATGTAACCCTCTTAATCAGATTTTTTTTTCAGGACCCAATTCCAATCTCCTATACCGCCAACTTGGTCCCCTTCTCCTATTCCTGTCCGCTTGCCTTTATATAACATTGCGAGGGATGAACGTTGTGAGAACGAAGATGAAGTACCGCTACAGGCTGTCAAAAGGTCTTTTGGGAAAGAGTGAGGTAAGCTGATACGGATGAATTAGGCTACGAATAAAAAAAATAGTGAAATTTGCTGTTTTTCGAGATGAATCGTCCCTCTTCCTCAACAGGGCCAAAATGCAGTGGCGTAGCGAGGAGGTGGACATTTATGCCGGTGGCTAGACGGCGCCAAAAAGGCGTCCAATGGCTATACTTTTAATTAAAGCAATTAAATTGTAAAAATGTAAAAAGGATATTACGACTGATAACAGGGGCGCCGAAGCCGGGCTCCTTTGCACTTTATATTTTTAAGCTAAAGCTACCAAACTTGGCAGAAATATCGCTTTTAGATTGTGCACAATTTCTCCTAAAATTTCCCCTTAGCGCTAAAGTCTGTTGTTGTGGCTTTCATATAAAGTAATATCAATTAAAGTGTTATCCTAAGAAACATTTTAAGAATTGATCATTGTAACTCCCCTTTTTAACAGGAAACGGATGATGTTAAAGCAGACATCTGAACAAGGATTTTCTTTTCTTTTTCAAGTTTCAAAGTTATTTTCCCAGTTTTTGTGTTCGGATTGTTCGTGTTGTGTTTCTTTGAATTTAACGTCAGTTTTCATCTTGTCTTTATATGGGATTTGACGTATTGTTCATTTTCTATGCGGTTCTCAACTGCTCAAATAAATTTAAAAAGAAATTTTTCTTAAGTATGATTCTTGTAAATCACCACTATATATACGTACTGCACACGCTGCTTGATTATTTTTATTTTGTATATGACTTTTAATGAACTTTTCAAGTAAGTACTTTTAACTGGCCTTTAAAAAGGACACTAGGCTTATCTGGGTAATTAATACGTGTAAATTCATGTTCAAATTAAACTAGGCGCCGACCTCACTACTGTTTTTTTCTCACTTTTAAAAACTTTTTCATTTCGTATTTTATTTACCCAGATATGCCCAAGTTTTAATGATCTTTGACTTTTTGTCCCAGGCCACACAAGGCTGGAAACGCGCGTATGGCTAGGCTCAAATAAGGCTTTTAATTATAAAAGAATTTTCGTACGAGATATTAATGGGCAAATTTTATTATTCAAGAATTTAAATTAAATTCGATGCCCTGATTGAGGTTAGCCAAACGCTCGTTACAAGCCTAGTGTGGTATGGGGCTTAATGATTTTTAAATGCTGTATGTAACTGTCCTTTATAAAAGACAGTAGGCATATCTGGGTTAATGCAAAGTCAAGTTTTAAATTTGGCGCCGGTCTCAGTTCTGTATCCTTCCGCCGCCGTTGTAGTTACGCCCATCCCTGCTAGTCTACCTCCGCGGAAAAAAGTTTAGAGTTTGCGCATCCAAAAAAGTCGCACCATTTTTTTCTGAAAACGTTTCGAATTTTATTTTAAAACGTCTGTAACCGAACGTTATTTTGCATTTAGTGCGATTGATTCTGCATGCGAAGCAATTTTTCTAATTATGTTTTTGGACGAGTCCAACAGGCCGTATTAGAGGAGGAGGGGGAAATAACACAAAAATGTCATTCGGATCCTTCCGCTTCTTTACATGCTTTTCACTTTCTACAAGACCTTTTTTTCCAAAGGAAATATAAGGAAAATATGAAAACTGCTGGATTCACAACGATATGGAGTCACCAGCAACGAGATGGTGATGTTAGCGATTCTGTCAGATAAAGGAAACATTAAAATAGCGACGAGAAAATAGGAAAACACGATGAGGTCTTCAGCAGCGACTATTCTAGCCTTCTTGTTCTGTATCGTAGGTAAGTAAAATATTCGTTTTTATTCCCCGTTTCCCCGTATTTTTACTCGGTTTTAGCCCATAAACGTTCAGTTTTCAATTATGCATTTCTCACAGAAACATTGACATCATTTTCGTATGTGATCTGGTTTTTTTGGGTCGCACCATTACGAAAACTAATTTGGGAACTATTTTTTCATATCAATCAAATTCGCTATGTTGTTTATTCTTGAGCCTTTTATTCTCCAGAAGAAAACCTTCGTATTTTGTTTGCATTTTAGCCATTATATTCCTTATTCGACCCCTTCGGAATGTATGCACGTTGTTTATTTATTTTTCAGTGAAAAATTTTAAAGGTGGTCGTTTTTAATTCTTGTAAGTGTCGCTAGATGGCGCTACCGTTAAAGGGTCCAAGATGGCCGTCACATGCCATTCAATTTAAGCATGATCTATAGATGTAGACTGGTCTTTCGACTCTCGCTAAAAATCGAGTTAGGGACACTTGCTCGCTCTAGGTGGCGCCATGTCGTTAGTGCCTCGACTTGTTCACGCCATACCTTTAATTTCTATCGGTTTTTCCGATGTTTT
>JAQGCC010003304.1:0-15719 GCA_034698905.1 Xestoiulus laeticollis
CCTGGCCTGCTCAGCGTCAGATGTCCTGGCCTGCTCAGCGTCAGATGTCCTGGCCTGCTCAGCGTCAGATGTCCTGGCCTGCTCAGCGTCAGATGTCCTGGCCTGCTCAGCGTCAGATGTCCTGGCCTGCTCAGCGTCAGATGTCCTGGCCTGCTCAGCGTCAGATGTCCTGGCCTGCTCAGCGTCAGATGTCCTGGCCTGCTCAGCGTCAGATGTCCTGGATTGCTCTTTATCAGATGTCATGGATTGATCAGTGTCAGAAGTCCTGGACTGCACAGTTTCAGAGGTCCTGGACTGCACAGTATCAGAGGTTCTGGCCTGTTCAACTTGATTGCTTTTTTGAACAGTAATTTCTTCTTTATGTTCCATGTGCTGTTTTTGAGTGTATTTATTAGTTTTGTTTCTTTTTCTAGATTTCCTAGACCGTTTTTTAGGGCTAACATGGAGCAATTGTTCTTTTTCAACTTTTTTCTGTTCAACTTCACAGGCTGTTAATAATTCCTCAGGCTTCTGATGTTTTTTAACTTCAAAGCTTTTAATTGCCGGGATTATATTTTTGGCTTCCTCAGCTTGTCCACATTGGAAGCCTGCAAGGAGTGGAATAAGTTCTTGTGTTTCCTCAGATTCCTCACATTGCAGGTCATCGGGAGCTGAAACCCCTTCAGCCATGCTAGAAAGAAAAGAAAGGACATAGTATTTAATGCTTTTATTATCTGACTTTCAATCATAGTTTAACTGTTTTAACTTATGATAAACCAGACTGCTATTTTCAAGGGAAATCAATTATTTAAACACTAATCATAACAATTAATGTTGTGTCTATTAATTAAATGCACAAGTCATAGTTCAGAAATTTTACAACTTTTCATTAAAACTTCTTTCATTAAATACAAATTTAAATTACAGTCAAATACATACATGCATGTACATTATATACTGTATGTGCATTGCATAAAACATCAAGAGTTTATTTTTACAGAAACTAGTAGTATTAAACGAACACTTATCGTTTGTCATGAAATGCTTAGTTAATTCAAATAACAAAATGTCATTGTGTTACTTCATAACTTTTAGCAACTTTTAATTCAAAGTTGAAAAACAGTGCCAAATAAATAATGGTCTTTGATATGAGTGTGTATGTGATTGTAAATTAATGGTGGAATAAGTTATTCAAGTAGAAGCTGAGCTACATTTGAAGGTCAGATTATAAGCCTAAATCTTTTTTGTATGAAATTTATAAAAATAAAATTAAACTGTTATTATATTAATTGGAATTGATGTAGTATATACAATAAGATTATGTACATGTAGCATGTTTTCTTACCTTAATTATAAACCTAATGGACGATAGACGTTTCCAGTTGCTCCTAGTTGGCAAAGTTATGATCTATCAAAACAAAGCAGATTGACCATACTCAAGAAATGGTGATCCTAAAATCAAATGCAATTAAATGAGGGTAGGAACAGAAGAAGTTGAGAAAAAATAAGCATTTATGAAATTCCTTAAATATTTCTTTTCCATAAAGCCAGGTGTACTATGTTCATTTATTACGTAATTTCATTGTTACAAGTTCACTGATGAAAATATTCAATATTTATTATTATTTGATGTGCTCTCTGCCTTCAAATAGATGCAGTGTTGTGTCATTGAAACAATATTAGTTACAGATCATGGACTTGAAGGTCCTCACATTTGAAGGACAATATTTTGAAGTAATTTGAAGGACAGTATAACAACAAGCTTATTTCATTAGATTGTTATTTTATAATTCTTCAAGGTGCAAATAAGATATTTCATATGAAGTCAAGAAGACTTAATTTTGACTGATGAAAGTCAAAGGTCAAGGAAATGTATTTTGTATTCAATAAATTTTAGATGTGCATGTACAGTTTCAATTATCTAATGTACTTTATCAATGACAACATGTTAAGCACCAACAGCATGTACATTAGAGATTTGCTGGGAAAATTGTATTAATTTTAAAGATTCACAGTGTAGTGTACATTTATCATGAAAAAATGACGCGACCATTCTTAAAATTGTACATGCATGTAACATGAGAAATACATGTACATGTAAAAACTGCTTCATGCATTATACATGTACACTGTATAGACCCATTCTACAAGCCCATTTTTATTTTTTACCCTGAAATAAGTTGGATTGTTAAAGTTCAAAGTACAACTTATTAAGCCCCGATTTTTACACACATGTACTGTACATGCATTTCAGAAGTTTTATTAAATGTTCATTACATTGTGCTTTAATAATGTATATCATGTACAAATCTTTCAAAAAAGTGCATGCATGTTGTAAACTAGTAATATTCTTATAGCACAACCTTCCAAATAAATTAACGTTGAAATTTTAGTACATGTACTGTAGGTTATTCTTCTACATGTATTTTAGGGTTTCACTATAAACAAACCACTGCTGTAAGCCATTTTTAAATAACCTTTTATTGAATGCTTCTTTTAACTCCATGCATTGTGAAGCATATACATGTACATTGACAATACAAAAAGTGCATATGAAGTACAACATAACAAAGCGAATAAAACAATATCACTACAATACACTATACAAAAGATAACCGTGTAGCCAAAAAGAAAAAATTGCTAAAATTGATATAGTTGCTGAACATATTGTGTCAATAAATTAAATAAAATTATTTACAGCATGTAAATAAAGGATGTCCATAAGTTAAACACGAGTTTTAAGAAACTGTATCCTTTAAATTTTCTTTTATTTGTTTAAAAAGATCCAGAAATGTGGATTTTTCTCTGATAATAGGGGATAAGATGTCTTTTTTATAGCAGTACTTGATTTTTACCAGATCAACATTACCTCCAGAATAAATGTTTTCTAAACCAACAAGAATATCAAACCATCTGTTTGAATCGCAAACTCCATCTGTAATTTCACACAGGTAAACCAAGCGATAAACAGCATTCATGGCAATATCATTAAGGTATGCCTGAGATTTGACTAATTTGTCCTTTACAACAGTTTCGTACATGTTATCTGGATCAAAGCCTAAACATCTCAAAGTTTTTATGTGATACATCATTTCATTTTCTTGCTTTTTAGGATCATTACAATATTCCATGGCATAGACCTTTGAAAGCAAGGCATACATTGCAGACATAGTTATTTGATGAGGATATTCTACGTTTTGATCAAAAGTGTTACAGAATTCATCTATTAGCTTACTAATAGATTGGATAATAGTTGAACAGTTTGATGGGGTGATTTCAGTGATATGTTCATTGTAGTCTTGATATTGGTCAAAAAGTTGTTTGCGAATCAGATGAATGTCTTCTGGTAACATTCTCTCAATTTCACACAGTTGACAAAGACACTTGAATCCTAACTTTAAACAAAAATTTTCCCTATCAGAAAATGGCAAATCACAAGAAATGTAAGGTATGTATATTTCTTCATTAGCCTTAATTGACTGTGTTGCTCTGATGACCAAAAAGTCTGTATATCCAATGACAGAAGCATTTGGTAAACAGCTGTGGTTGAAAAAGGAAGGATGTTTGAATATACCACATCCAGTTTTATCCTTAGTTGTTGCAGGTGTTATTTTGATACCATTTTTATCAGGACAATTTCCGAACAAGTTTTTTTTTACAATTTTTTTTAGTTTTCGCATATATATTATAGGTTCTTGAGGAGAATATGAATCACAAAACATTTTAGGACGTGCATCACTCGATTTGCCACCAGAAAATGAGTAAATTTCTGGTGCAAAGGCGACTGGGTTTTTTGCTATTAATTGGGCTAGTTTAATAACATGTTCTTCCCAGCTATCATGGGCATGATGTTTACCATTATCACCACAGCTTTTTGATGTCCATGAAATTGTCAAGGCTTTGGAGACAACCAACAAAGTTCCTGGTTTAATATCTCTGGAAGCAATCACACCAAAACCTTTGCCCTCTATTGGAACTATTTCAATAGGGCCAGTATAATCAGCACAGTCCATTGATAGTTGGTTGTTAATCGAATGATTAATGTACATTGCATTTATGTCGTATTCTCCAGTTGTATGCTCAGAATAACGTTGATAGTTTCTGTCTAATTGAAAGAGATATTGTCTTGCATAATTGAAATTTCTAAGATTGTAGGAAGCTCTTGCAGCATATTTAAGAACAGTTATTTCATTAGGATATTTTGCCAGAATAATTGTGGTAAATGCTAATGCATATTCAAAATACCCATTGTCTAGATAATACCTGGTTAAAGTAGTCAACAAATCCCCCACAGAATCCCTCATCTTAAATGGCTCATCAGGTAAATTACTGAAAAGCTTAATTATGCTAAAATTTAGGTTAAATGTGTTTATAAAACCGTTTTTAATTTTTGAATTTAAATAGTTTGTTAAAATTTGAACAGTAGCTGGATTAAAACTATGTTCGTTTATACTATGATTGAGTGGATGTTCCTTACAGACAATCATTATGTCAGATGGATTTTCACAGCGAAGAATGCAGTCCCCTGTTATAGATTCTTCACAATATGGTTCTTTGAGTAAAAACGTAGTTTTATCCTTCAATACACCGTCTAAATTAGAGTTTACAACTGCTGAAGCATTGTAGAGTGTAAATACAGCACCAGTTCCATCATGATCCATCACAATAGTTGTAAGGCATATTTTACCACATGGCGAACCCAATATTGTCAATGTCAGAAATCCTCCTCTATTAGACTCTCCTATCCGAAGTACACGAAGGGGGATTCTTTTAAGATGGTTAATTGAAGTCCTGGATACTTTAATTTTTGGACTTATGATAAGAGGAAGACGAATTGGAGATTCTGCTCTCTCGGTCGCCATTTTGTGTAGTGATCGCAGCTTTTCAACATCTTGGGCAAATCGAGGTATTTCTCCTTTTCCAGATACTTGTATGCGATTCTTGATTTGAATCCCTACAACTTGTCTGCAATAATCTTCTGACATCCTAATGAAAACAAGAAAAAAATATTTGATCACATCTTAATTATCAACACCTTATTACACATTTTTCAATTTCAAATTCAGACAACCGATTTCTGACAATTTAAACAAAAAGTACTATTAGAACAGATAGGATCTTCAGGGAATCACATGTAAATGTTCATGTTTTCTGAAATCTGCACTTTATAATGTTCATGTACACTGTTTAGCATTCACAAATTAATATAAATTTGCTTATGGATTACACTGTAAACTATAGTAATTACATACACATGTACCAGTTAATACAATTTTTCAGGTTTCCAGCTAGCTGCAATAATACAATTAAAATTTACATATGCCCTGTAAAATAACCTAGTGTTTAATTAAACTATAGCGAAGTTGTCTTTAAATTTTCGGATTTGTGACCTTTGAAAGCCTAGTCTTTGAATCCTATAAATTCGATAATTAAAACAAGATTAAATTCTTAATGCTCAATCATAGAAGTCCTATAAAGCTTATTTTTCAACAATAAACACACGTGCATTATAAGTTATTTGCAATGTCTACAAGGTAAAATATCCAGAAAAAAACTGATCGAATTCTTACTGTAAAAATAATTTCGTTTATGAAAAAATTGCATTCTAATGAAATTTTATCTGTGCTACAAGTATACTATATGGTACGAAATACATATAGTTCTTTTTAATATGATGAGAAATTTGATAATTTTACTTACCTAAATCGGTACCGTATTTAAAAACAAAACTTGCTGCTGTAGCACTTGATCGTAAAATGGCAGGACAAAAAAAGCGAAGTACTGATTACTTAATTTTATTAAGACGATCCCAAGTTTAAAAAAATAATAAACGAAGGTGAGATAGAAAAAATAATGTTGAAATAAGACATCACATCATGGTACAAATTCGATTACATGTATTTAAGAATGTGTGAAATGTTTTTCATGGTCAGGATTTTTTTTAATGTCATTTATAAGGTACATGTACTATATAAATTACGTAATTACAGAGTTATTATGAAGATACGGTTCAAAGGTGGTAAAATTCGGCCTTATTTTCATCATTTGGAAATAGGCCTATTACATTTCATTGTCATTTTGGTATACTAGTACATGTACATGTAGATTACAAAAAGTTTAATACATGTACAGTATGTACATTAGATGGTGCTCGCAAAAATCGAGAAATCGTGACAAATTTGACATTCCAATCAAGCTAATTGCATCCAGAATTATACTAGTATTTGTTTATTTAAATGGTAGGATGTTGTTGTTTATTAAGTTTATCCCTATGTTTTTTTGCAAATAATGTACATTTAATTAAAAAAGTGGCCATTTACCATTAAAGCCTTATCCACACGTATTGTTTTGTTGGACAAATCTCGCGTAATCATGCTTGACTGCCGACAAAACGTTACAACATCAAGTTCCTGCTCAGTGTCGATTTTGAAATCATTGCCCAGATGACTGAGCGAAAGTTTGAGTACGATTTGTGTCAATTTTCTTATCATTCTTACTTTTTGCTACTAGTATACATGTAGATCTACATGTACTATAGTATTTAAATGAAATCGAATCGTTGGATATTTTAATAATCAATGATAGACCAACAGGGCATGCACAATAATATGCTACATTGCAAATTGCCTTCATTTTACAAATATACATTAATAGAAAAATATTCCAGTCATGCTTAAAAATACAAAAAAAAACAGAAATAATTTTATTTAGCTGAATTTGTGATATGTAGTTCCAGATTGTACATTGCATTATATGACGTTAAATTTACTTGGATATAATGTATGCTTACATGTGTTGCACTTCAAATTAATTCACAACTACATTATAATGTCAATTGCTATTTATAATGTAAGAAGTAAAGAATTACAGTGTACAAGTATATCAGGTAAAGTTCACAAATTGTTTAACAAATACTAGTACATGTTCATTGCATATCACTAAAATACACAAAAATATATGAAATAGCACATCTAAGAAGAAATCCATAATATATACAAGTACATTTTCAGTTAACAAAATCATTTCAAAATAAATGCGTTTAAAATTGTCTTTCAAACCCCTTCAATAAATTGTCAAAATCATTTATTTACCATGGCTATGAAAGATGTGGAAAAACACAAATTAGTCGATAAAGAACTTATGGACTAATTAGTGTTTGTCCAATTCTTCCAAAGCACTTCAATTGCTACAGTCAGGAAGATGAAATTGATCAAAACAAGATATTGCTATAGAACATTCAAAAATATTTATAATAAGCATGTAAATAAATGAAGTTCATGTCATTTTTAAGAAAATATGACCAAGGAAATCTTAAAGCCATTTATAAGAAATATAGTATTGTCCATCTATATCAAAAGGAGAGATGCAGTATTGACAATTTTACTTCAGGTGTTTGATTTCAACCAAAATTGGAGTACCACCAGAATAAATATTTTCAAGTGCAACTAGAATCTCAGTCCATTTATCTTTATCAACAACTTGACCTGTGACCCCATACAGGTAAACCAATCGAGAAACAGCATTAATAGCAGTTTCATTAAGGTATGCATTGGATTTAATTAATTTCTCTTTTACAACAGTTTGATGCATGTAATCTGGATCAAAACCTAAATGTTGCAGGGTTTTAATATGATCCATAATTTCTTTTAAATATTTATTAGGATCATCACAAGATTCCGAGGCATAGACTTTTGAACGTAATGCATACAATGTATACATTGATATTTGATGAGGAAATTGTGCATCATCATCAAATGTGCCATAGAATTCTTCTATTAGTATACTAATGTACTGGAGAAAAGTCGAGCAATGACAAGGGGTGATTTTAGTGATACGTTCATGGAAATCGTGATATTGATTGTAAAATTCTTTCCTAATTGATTGAATGTTTTGGGGTACTTCTCTCTCAATATCACAAAGCTGACAATGGCATTTAAATCCAAGTTTTGCACAAAAATCTTCCCTGTAAGAAATTGGAAATTCAGAAGATATATAAGGGATAAATATTTCTTCATTGTCTTTGATTGATTGTGTGGCTCTGATGACTAAAAAGTCAGTATATCCAATGACAGAAGCATTTGGTAAACAGCTGTGGTTGAAAAAAGATGGTATGTTAAAAATACCACATCCAGACCTCTCCACAGTTGTTGCAGGTGTTATTGTAATACCATTGTTGTCAGGACAATTACCAAATATGTTAAATTTGACAATATTTCTGAGTTTGTGCATATCTAGAATGGGTTCCTCCATTGCATCTGTGTCACAGAATAATTTGAAAGGTTCTTGAGCTTGTAATTGACTGCCATCACAAAGTGAATAAATTAATGGTGAAAATGTGTTTGGATTTTTGTCTAACAATTCAGCTAGTTTGATGACATGTTCTTGCCAACTATCATGATCACGATGTTCACCATTAGCACCACCTCTTTTCGATGTCCATGAAAAAGACAGGGCTCTGGAGACAACCAGCAAAGTTCCTGGTAGAATATCTCTGGAAGCAACCACTCCACGACCTTTGCCCTCAATTGCAACGATTCTGATTGGGCCAGTATAATCTGCACAGTCCAATGATTGTTCGTTGTTCTTACAATGATTAAAGTGCATTTCATAGATGTTAAACTCCCCATTTTCATGCTCAGAATAGTGATTGGTGTTGTCCAATTCCAAGTAATATCTTCTTGCATCATCAAATTTTCTTAGCTCAAAAGAGGCTCTTGCAGCTCTTTCTAGAGCAGCTGGTTTATTGGGAAAATATTTCAGAACCTTATTGAGAAACAATAATGTAAATTCATAATATCCTAGCCTGTAATAACACATGGCCAAGAGAGAATAAATATTCTGCATAAAAACACTATGCTCCAGAGCTGGTGTCTCATTTTTTAAAGCCATTCTGAAGCAACCAATAGCACGGTTATATTTATGTACTTTTACAAATTCAAGTCCCCTATCTTTCCATTCCCTGTCAGTTAAGGGCTTCAAATATCTTCGTAAACTTGCAACAATACCATTGTGAAAACTAAGTTGGAGTAACCCATGAAGGGGATGTCCCTCATAAGCAATAATAATGTCAGATGGATTTTCACAACGTAAAATGCAGTCTCCTGTATTTGATTCAGTGCAATATGGTTCTTTGAGAATGAACATAGTCCTTTCTGACAATATACCATCTAAATAAGGGTTTACATTTGCAGAAGCATTGTACAGAGTAAAAATAGCACCAGTGCCATCATGATCCTCTACAATTGTCGTAATGCATTTTTTTCCGTACGGCTTTTCCAATGTTCGTAATGGCAGAAATCCTCCCCTATATGATTTACCTATCTGAAGTACACGAAGAGTGAGTCGTAAAAGATTCTTCATTGGAGTCCTGGAAACTTCGATATCTGAATTGAGGACCAGTGGAAGACGAATTGGATGTTCTGCTTTCGCAGCGGCCATCTTGTGTTGCGATCGCAACTTTTGTACGTTTTGTGCAAATCGTGGTATTTTTCCAAATCCATAGATAGGTTCTTCAAGATTAAGTCCTTCGAGTTGTCTGCTACATCCAGCTGCCATCCTGATAAATACATGAAAAAAAATTAAGAGCTAAATTTTATTTATCAACGTGACATTTCCATCAAAACAACTTCCAGAACCATAATCACTTTATCGAATTCTGGAATTAGTAATTTATATCTACACTGCCATACGTTTTCTTCATAAATATTCTCTGTTAAATCTGTATATTGTCTATGGCGACCCTGGTGTGACATCTCTTTTGCAACTTTTAAATTGACAATGTACTTAATAAAGTGACCGTGCTCAATCTGCATTAGCAAGAACTTCAACACAATCTGAAGGGAAATCCCTTCACGTGGAAATTAAAGGCAAATGGAAAATCCCCTCAAAGAAACTGTCATATTGCTTCCTGTTTTAACCCTAATAATTCTCATATCACACAGCCAATCACATTATACCAAATTGCTGTATGTGAATATTATCTGTCTCTCTCAATAGGCCTACTTCATTTCATTCTTAAAATTAGCCTACTGCAAGTTTTTGGGAAATATTTCTAAAATGACACCAGTTCCAATAAAAATATACAAAAAATTTCGCTTATAAAGTATAAAATTGAGCGTTGAAATATTATAAGAAAAACAGCTGAACATTTTCAATTTAGCAAGAGCTGTGTGAACAACTAACATTTAAAAAATGAAAATTCTAGTACCTGAAATGTGATGAAGAGGACAATGAGTAAATAAATATCCATGAAGAGGAAACAGGGTAAAATTGTTAATTATCTCATTGCCATTCTCTGTATAGTGACTACCTGTTTACAGTAACGAACTTGACAATTTTTATGGTCACCTTTAACAGGTTTTGCTGTTGCCTACTTATTTTAATGTGGAATTGTTTGATTGATTTTCAAATGCATTTAAAATTCAACGAATGTTCTAGACATAGTCCTATATTTTGAAGTTGCGATAATATACAATGCACATGTATGAAACCATGCACTGAACACTTGTGAGACATGAATTTTATACTTAAAATTCTTAAATTCTCGCAATGTTAAACTTCTGCCTTTGCTTCAATTATGTTCATAAATTACACTAAAAATAAGTGTTATAAAATACATACATTTTCTTACCTACGTGTAAATTGTTAACGGAATTAAATCAAAGCTTGCGATGCCTCTTGAAGTTTAAATTTCAATAGAAAGTAGTAAATGTACATGTACAGCTGGTTATAACTTTGTTAAAGACGATTCCAAGTTAAAAAGTAATTAACGAAGGTGAAAAGGGTTCAATGAGAAAGGTTAGATTGTGGCATCATATGGCACAAATTCAATTATTATGAAATTCTATAAAGGTGTTATTTTATTCAATTGTCAAGATAAAGTTCAAAGGTCATAAATTTCAACCTTGTTTATCTAATAGGCCTATGGAACCTACGCACATTTCATAGTAATTTTGACATACATGTATATGTAGCTAATAAAATATACCGTAGATGGCGCTCATTAAAATGAAAATACATGTAATTTCGATTGGGATAATTTTAGAAAATAACACCAATTTTCTATTTAAATTAATTTTAACTAATTTCTTTTTCATAATCAACCTGTAGAAATTTCTTTCAAATTGAATCATGAAAATCTATACTACCATTAATTCTCGAATAAATCCCTGGGTGTATATTTAAAAGCAACGAACATTGACCCGGGGTTCATTAATTAGAAAATAAGCTTGTGAACTGCATAAAAATACTCGCGCCTACATATACAATGTACTAGTACATTACATGCATTAATTTCACAAATATTTTTATTACAAATCCTACCAAGAATACACTATTTTAATAAATACTAATAATACAGCAAAGCCAGAAATTTCCAACGAAAAATCTGGTGCAACATTTCACAATATAAGTACAACTTCAAAGCAGTGAAACCTGCACAATTACATGTATAAGACTTCCAATAATTTACAAATCACTAATTAATCTTGTTAATACAAAACTATCAGAAAACCACCTAAACTATAGCTTTGAAAGCATCATAGCTAAGATGTAACAGTCATATCAATGCATCACCATGACATTCAAGCCATTTACTTATAAAAACATTAGAATTCAGTACTAACACGCCTCATAATCAAAGATTTCAAAACCAATATTGTTTAAGAAAATTTAGAAATGTTAAAATTGTTACCTATAGATCTAATGCAGTTTGTAATGCAATAATTCAAGGATTGACAGGAACCAAATCTCTCATATGTTCATATTTAAATTTCAAAATAGGTGTACCACCATTAGAATAATGATATTCCAATACACGAGTAAACCTTCTCCAATGGTTAAGATTTTCTTGATCTTTGAGAACACTATAAAGGTAAGTCATACGACTAGATGCATAAAGTGCATTTTCATCTATAATTGCATCAGCTGGAGGTGTTAAAGTTATAGTATCACTTCCAAGAGCCTCGTATAATTTCTCAGTCTGAAATCCAAGAAACTCCAATGTTAACATGTGATTTTCCATTTCTTTTTCAATCTTATCAGGTGCATCACACGACTTCATTGCATAAATTCTAGCTCGTAAACCATGTATAGTTCCCACAAATGCATTTTGAGGAAATTCTGATTTTGTGTAAGTTGTTAGTAGTTCACACATTAATTTATCACAATCTTCGAGATATTTCTCAGAAAATTTAGCATCATTAGCAGTGATCTCTTTGAACATTTTTTCACGTTTAACAAAAATGTCTTCTCTGATTTGATGATTAATTTCTGAATCTTCTTTGTCCATCTCACACAATTTGCAACTGCATTCAAAACCACGTCTTTTGCAAAACTCCAATCTACGATTATAGGGAAATTCCCATGAAATATAAGGAATAAAAACTTCATCTCCTTTAGCTATGTGTTTGATAGCTTGAATTGCAACCACATTATTAAATTGTGAAACATGAGCATTCGCTAGACAACTGTGGTTGAAATAGGATGGCAATTTGAAAAGTCCACAACCGGAAGCAGGCAAGGGTGTCTGAGCAAGATTTGTATCGAATGAATGGATATATCTATTGTCTCCAAATGCATTTGTTTTAACAATACCTTCCAATTTTTTCATATTTACAATTGGTTCTTGTTCAAAATCAGGGTCGCTGAAAACACGTTCTTTAACATCACAATCACTGCCGTCATAAAGGTCATAGATCCATTTCCCAAATTTTATTGGATTCTTGAGTAGCAATTGTCCAACTTCAATAACTACATCTTTCCAGATTTCTCTTCCGGTTTCAGGATTACTCTTGACGTATGCAAATGCTTTTGCGATAGACAACACTTTAGCTGGCCAAATTTTAGTTCCAGCTATTATGCCACGACCTTTACCCTCCATTTGAGCAATTTTTACAATTCCTTCAAAATCAGCACAGTCCAACATTTCTCCAGGATGGGCAAGTCCATTGACAACTATAGTTTCTTTATAGATCCGGTCAAAACGTTTTTTTTCATTAAGACGATTTTCAGCCTTGTTTAAAAATTCAGCATATTCCTTATTTTCTGGACAATCACTGGTGCAACAGTAGAGGTAGTCTGCAGCAAGTTCAAATTGTCTAAGATTGTAGCAAGACATTCCAGCATAGAAATGAGCTTCATCAACACAAAAACCATCTCTGAGAGATAATTTAGCAAATTTTACCGCATTTTCATAATGCCCCAACTCGAAATACATTTCATAAATCCTTAAATGTAAGACTTTCCTAAGTTCATCATTATTTTTTACTCCTTCTATTAGGTCATGGAAGGCCAGAAAATAGCATCTTAGAGCAAATTCATAATTCCCTTGTTGACTGAATATATTACCATTGATGTGCCAATCAAAACATGCACGTGGTGTCATAAAAGCTAATAAAGGGTTTTCTTCAATCGTAGATTGCCATTTTATATTTCTTGTAAGTCTATAAAGGTCACGTCTTTCATAGACAGGAATAATGTCTGATGGATGTTCACACCATAGAATACAGTCACCTATTGGAGACTCTGCACAGAATGGTTCCTTGAGATAGAAGATGGTTCCTACAGGTAAAATTTTAAATATTTCTGGTTTCTTAGCAGCAGTCACATTGTAAAGTGAAAATACAGCAACAGTTCCATCTTGGTCTTCAACAATGGTGTTAATTGCGTTTATTGCATAGGGCATTTCAAGCACTCTTAAGATGAGGTATTTACCCCTGCAATGCTCCCAATTGCGAAGGTGTTTAAGAGGTATTTTTTCAAGTTGTAACATTCGGACTCTGGACACTTCTACACGACGACTCACTATCAAATTTAGGTGATCCGGAATTGCTGAATTCAATGTACGAATTCTATGTATCATTCTTATTTCTTCTAATGATCTGTTAAATTTCGGTCTTTGTCCACATCTTATTGGCTCGAAATCGAGGGTTGGATCCTCTATGAATTGAAAAAATGGGTGGTACTTCTTCGCCATCCTGGTAAAGACAAATAATATGCAATGATATACATTTGTAAAACCTATTTTGCAAACACGTGCAACTGTTCCATGTTTAAAAAATATACATTAAAAGTTGCTAAGGTCGGAATTCATAGTCGTATAAGTAGTACTTATTTGTATACTTTTAACACACAAGTAGTGCTTATTCGACGACTATGAATTCCGGCCTAAGGTTGACCATTCAAAAAATGGCCAAATTCAGTCAATGTAGTTGTATTACAGGTGGTCACTATACAGAGAATTTTTATGAAGGAAAACATACATTACATGTATGCTTAAAACAATTGATGAAAAAAGAATGGTCACTTTGCAGAGGTTATACTATACCAGGTTATACTGTAACAGTAGGGTACTGTCTTAAATACAAAATGCAAGATAGGTTTAAATATCCAAATTTGGGGGTCATTTCATTAGAAATTTGCATGTATTGAAAAGTGGTTAAATAATTTATTTTTAATACAGATATTGACCAAATCCCATAATTTGCATTAATAAAGTGACAAATTTACCTTACAGAATTGAAAAGTAAAATACATATACAGTACATTGTATTATACATTTACATAATTGACAATAGACAGTTGATTACTATACAAAGAAATTTTAAAAAGGATAACATTTGCACTAAAATAAAGTTATGATAAGTGGTCACTTTCATAGGTTTTACAGTGCATGTACTAGTACATGTATACTTTGACTACAGTTTCATACATGTAATGTACATGTAGATCTCGGTTGAACAAATTGAAGTAGACAATGTTAAAATAAAGATCAGTATAAATAGTCAATTTTGACTACATCAAATTTGTCAGGAATTGTTATTATTACAAAAGTTATAAAAAAATCCAATTTGGGATTGTTCAGAGTTGTGATTATTTATTTAACCCAAACATTGCGGAATTACAATGTTCTAGTATCCATTATACTTTTGTTATGATCAATGTGAAATATTTAATTTTCTCACCTTAATTGCAAATGTAATAAATGGCCAACTTGTAGTTCGATATCGATAATTGAAATGATAGACTTGGGAAATCATAGAATTCGTATTTTAATGACGATACCAAATTAAAATTAGATAGGGTAAGGAAGGAATATTTAGAGTGGGATTTAATCGGAATTTAATGTTCAAATTCCATATTTTTTGTAAAAAATCATTCTACCCATATACAATCTAATGTATATTACATAATTTCAATGATGTACTAGCTGTAGGTCAAAGGTCGCCTAATTTCCGGTATATTTTGTATAGATTAAGGATATAATAGTGATAAACTTACTTGATAAACATAAATAATAAGAAAAATAATCAAATTCATAATAGAGTTGGAAATTTCATATTTAATTTTTATTAATTTTTTTACTTTAATTTTCGGTTTGAAGTCCACTATTATATTGAATTAATGGTCACGTGATAGGCCTACATGTACCTCCAATTATGACATTTTTATTACGACCATATTGTCCTTGCCATATAGTCAATTTATTTCCGCCCTATTATACAGATTTAAAAATATTTGGCTGAAGTATGTCTATTAATTATTTTAAATTTTAGTTTTACATGTAAATGTTTTTGTTTTTCCATTTTTGTACAGAAACCATGAAATCTTATTTAAACAAAATCATCTCTTTCACCTTCTTCACACCAACCAAATCAAGTGCAATGATGTATATCAAGTCTTGATCGAGTTGCGCGAATCCAATCAAGTTGTCTGCTCCACTTGATGTGGATCAAGCTTTC
>JAQGCC010003305.1:0-15715 GCA_034698905.1 Xestoiulus laeticollis
TAAGTATATAGGACCTACTTTGCAGCAGCAGTAAAACTACATTGGTATAGTTTATAGAAGAAAAAAAAGTCAAATTGGTGGGCTGCTAGTTCTATTACATGAACTAATTATCGATAATTTGCTGTTAAATAAATAGGAAATTATTAATATACCTGTCTCGCTCGCAGGCCATATTAAGCGGCTTACGATACCCGAATTCATCTGCATATACTTTAATGGCTTCAGGCCCTTTATTTCCAAACTCGTCTAACAAAATTATTTGTTTTATTGTTATTGCACGTTGACGGCCCATTTTAAACTACATTTTTTAAAAAAAACGTTATTTTTTGTGCAAGAAAAAACCGATTCTAGACACATTGTATACAGCGTATATTTATAAAATTAAATTGTACAGGTATTTTTTTTGCCATTATTTCTTCACAATGGAGGAACAGGTTGACCTCCGTCATCTTTCTGTTCATCTTTAGAAGCGACCCGAGATGAGTGGTTTTTCGAACGTTTTCTCCGGATTCAAACGCTTTTCTCGTAAGCATATTCAGTGCTTTTTTTTCACCTTTCCACTGTCTGATTCCTTCTTGACCTACATTTCGCGTATGAGACGTCGCCGTTCGTTTGAACCTATGAGAATTTGCGCTGGCCGGATTAGCTTTTCTCCTTTCTGCCCTCCTTCGAAACTGCCGCTGCCAGTAAGAGTTTTGGATCACTTTCTGCATGCCCCAAGAAATGAGGTTAATTTAGCAAATAGGTGACGACCTGCATCACGAGCAAGGTGCAACGCCGTATAAATGCTCCCAGGACCGGGCTGACCGGCCACTATAAGACAAACACTGGCTCTGAAAACAACGCCAAACACCTCTTTGGCATACAAATATTTTTTATTTTTATTTTGTGGTTTTCCACTGTTTCATTTCATATTTTCCCCAGGTTTTGTAGTCGATGAGGATTAAGATCGACGCATCATTGCTTGCACATGGATACTCTACAGGACTTAAGTTTGACTCGTGAATGTTGATTTTTCATCGACATGCTAAAATATACCGTGCTTTATCGTTTCGATGGATGACCAACGGTTACTGCGAGGTGATCAATGAGGAATCCACTGGGAATATTTGCTAAGTGCGCGGATAATCACTTTTTTATTTACTTTTCGAACCAGTCAAAACTTTATCAAGAGATACAATGAGGATTAATATGATGGTAAGCTCCAAGGTGTTGCTTTTATTACTTATTGTGTATACGCGTTGACACTGAAAGAATTGCAAGTATATATAAATACCAATTTGATAGTCCAGTTTTACAAATCAATACAAGCAATATAGTTATATTGTTTATGCAGTTTTGCAGCTACAATAGAGAAACTTGATTTTTATTTGTCCCAAACCACTGAATTTTGAATTATCGAGCATTGAGTTTTTCTTAATAATTCTTTCAGTTAAACTTTACATAAAAACTCAAGAAGTGAAAAAAAAACTATAAATAAGACAAAATTCTTTATTTTTCAATAACCAAGGCGAGCATTGGCGAAAGTGGTTTGGGAAAACCAGATTTCTCTCTAGTCTTTCCAGTTTTAATGTCTGAGATATTCATTAAAAAAAGATGCTTCGCCTATAGTATACCTGCATATTCTGCCTTCAAAACACATTTTGTTTTTTTTGTGGTTTGGCAAATGCTCTTACTGGTATATTTACGAAATACAGCATAATATACGGCAGGTAAGGGATTTGAACAAAATGGCTCACAATTACGTACATTATAGATTTTGACATACATTGGTTAAAATACTGTAAATTTCAATGGATTGGCTCGGGCAGATTTTTTATCGAAGTTTTATACAGAAAAAAGCAATAACATAACAAAATATCTATTTTTTTAACAATAAGCAATTATTCGTAACGATTATTGATTTTCACGGTGATAGACTGATTTAACACGTTTATATCATTTTTTGGACGTTTATTCTCATTTAGGCATGTATAATTGACATTTCAGAAAATTGTTTAGAAAAAAATTGCAACATTGTTAGCGGTTTTGTATAAAGTGTATAAATAGTTCCATTGTTGTGCCATGATTTTAACCCGTTTAAGCTTATAATATATGTATTGTTGGATAATGGTTAAATTATAGTTAAATTTGATGAATTTAAAGGAAATCATTTAGCATTTAGGAATGCAATGAATAAAGACGATCCATTTATAATGATTAAAGCTAATAACTGTAAGGTTATGACTGCACGAAGAAAAAATAAAACCCACATTTTCATGCTGTTATATAATTTTAAACCAGCTTATTGTCCATTTTACCATGAACTCAATTTTTTCTTTAAATTTTGTTTCCAAACTTCTATCTCGGATTTCGTGTTTCACCAATCAGAAATCGGTGTTTACTAGTTTTATAGGTAGCCGTCAACATAATTTATAAAAGTTGTTATACCGGCTCTTTGAACTCGCACCAGGGGTCGCCTTTTTTAATATGGCTCGATTTAGAACCTGATTTCCATGAAATACGCACAAAATGCGTTGTTTTGAAAAAAAATTCGGGGCAATGATGATCTTTGTGGCTACATAGCGAACGTTGTGTTGGAGATTATCAATTAAAACCTCTTCACTTCTATTGTAGGAGGATAATTTCAAACGGCGCCTCTTTTCTTCCATTGTTTTTATATTAAAGGATTGCCCTATTTTACAAATATTAAGTATTGTTTACTGTGGTATATTTAACTTAAAAAAAAAGTGTACCTGTCGGTATTCCTTTCGACAATCTCAAACTGGTAACAGTATTGTATGAAATAATGCTGGTAAGCCAATCTGCAGTATATGAGATGAAAGCAGTATCTGTTCAAGTATGCGTGCATATAATCTTGCTTCTTTTTGGAGTTACCAGTTTTTTGTCATGCATATCAGTGACCTATAGAAACGCCTTGAAAGTGCATGCTTTTCCTTATGCTTAAATATAAATCATGCTTTATTAGCAGGCGCACCTGCATTCGAAACTTGTTTATTGTAATTTATTTATCTGGAATTCCGTTATTTTACTATAGACAAATTTAGCATTTTCTCTCTCTTCCCATGCAGTAGATGTTTGATGCAAATTGAACATTCAAGTGCGCTTATTTACTATGCAAATTTGCCCTTGGGATGCATTGCTACCACAACCACTAGCTATCAATTTAAATTGAATGCTATAAAAACATGTATTGGAAATTTCTAAATTGAAGGTAGTTGGGATGCAGTTTATTTTAATACCTGATCGTTGATCCAGACCATTGATTTTAAAATAAAAAATCGATTTCGAAAGTCTGTTAATGCGTTACACATTTTGGTTTTTTTAAAGTTAATTTAACGAAAAAAATATATTCTTTTTTTATCTAGCGATTTACATGTATAGAAGGCTATATATAATGTTTAGGCCTGTCCTATATTACAAATTTTGTGTGAACTTTTAAATTCGGGGAGTCGCACCACTATTCCCTAGATAATCATCATTAATCGACTAATTTCAAATGTACAATTTGGGTAATTCATTTGAATCGAAAATGTCCATGATTTTTTTGTCATACAAATTATATTGAAACGTGTCAATGACAACTGTTATGGTTTTAAACTGATGAATAACTAGAACATCTACATGTACATGTAGAAGTGCATACTCCATGCATACACTGCATGTGAGGACAACATATTTTCGCTGAATTATTCTATACTTTAAAAGTAACATTATTTATACATGTACACTATACATGTATGTGGATTTCGTTTAGTTTTTTAGTAAGTTAACATAGATTTAGATTTTTGAAATTGCATGCACGCTGTATCAAGCTTTTATTTTGATATTAAAACTATTGAAATACATGTAATGTCATACATGTAATTCCAAAGGATTTTTGTACGTTATAACAGCTGCATATAGTTTAATTTCAGGGATCTAGGCTAAGCTTATTTGCTTTCTGTTTTATAATATTTCTGTTGACGTTAAATTTTGCAGACACTTACAATGTACATGTACAGTGTATAGCTCAAATCACCTCGTATTTGTTATACGATATACATGTTCGGTTTAATAGAATTACTATTTTATGAACTTATCACTCCACTCAATCTCAAAGCTTTCATGCGTGCAGATGCTCAATGTCTAATTTAAGAGATGTGTATTCTCAACATATTTTTCCTGGTTTGAATCACAAATTACATGTAGATATCACTATTCCATCTTTTTATCACAAAAAAACAAGAAAAAAAAAAAGAAAAACAGAAAAACTAAATTCAACTCAAATGTTTCGAGATAATGCATGACTAGCTTGTCTGAAAGAGTCTACATTGCAATAAAAAAAATGATATAATCTTCAGATCATGAATTTCAATAACCTAGAATGGATTCGTGCATGTATGGGAAATAAATCGGAAGGTAAACAAGTATACTTTTTGGATGCACGAAGAATCGTTATTTCATTCTGTACAATTGCATTCATTATCAAAGAACTTCCTATACTTCCATAGTGCGAGCAAGGATTAAAATTATGAATGGTGGAAAATGAAAACAATAGAGCAAGTTTTTTTCACAGTATTTATAATACAAAATGAAACTCGCATATACATGTATATCATGTATTATTGCTTGCACAATAAAGAAAACTCCATTATTAAATATAGGAAGTGGGGGCCTCAAAAGCCATCTATTATCTAATGAGGGTCAATAAAACATCAAGTTTCAGAATGCAAATAATGGCAAAGCAGGTTCATCAAAGCAGGAAAATCACCTTTAATCGGCACAACATTCGTGTTCCTATTGTATGCTTATTTGTTTTCCCATAAAGAACTCGACTATTTTACTATAATCATTAACTTCATTACATTGCTAGCCCATGTCCGTTCAAATCCAATTAAAAGGGAAAGGACATTGACGTCTGGGTGAATCTTTAATTTAATTGCAACTAAACAATGTTCATATATTTAATCATTACACATTGAGTGGTGAAAATTAAGATTCAAACGTTTAATGATGAGGTTGATGACTCCGGGGGAGTCATTTTTGACGCCATTTTTAATACATATGGAGTGATAAAATTTTCTGATAATCAGGACATCCTATCACCTTTTAACATTATTGTTTTACCATTGATTGATACTGGTCCATTGATTGATAATGGGTGATTCAATTAAAAATGTCTGTGTGTGGGACCATGCATACACTACAAGCGTGACATAAATGCACTTCATTCTAGGAACGCTACAGTTAACTAACTTTAATTGGATGAAAATGGTCTGTGTTGGGTGCATACGCATTTAGTCCTTTATTTGTGTCACTATTCATTAACTCCCAGAAACGGTACAGTAGTTTACATGCAGTAGAACCCCTAATAACAAATCCTCTAGTAGCTAATAACTTCTTATCTAATAAAATGTTTTGGGCCAACAGAGTATAGCTAATAACCCCTCTTACTTAATACTTAATAACATTTCAATGGACCCAAGCATTTCAGTAGCCAATATTTAATACCTTACATGTACAAAATAAGTCTAAATGTTGATATGAATAACTGTTTAAAGTTCTCTGGATAAGTTTTTAGTTAGCTTAGCCACAGCATTCTGCAGAGCACTTCAGTGTAGTCGAAATAGTGTCATGGGTGACTTTTTTTGACAAAGGTAGACTCAACCCAGGCAACTATCTCTCTATTGCATGAGAGCTGTATGGTGCATTTTGCTTTTTTTTTCGAGAGAGTGTGATCACACGTGATAATACATACACTGCTTCTGAGTAATGCACAATCAAGTAGAAATGAACTTAAGAGGCGAACTAACAAGGGAATTTCCCTGTGGGATGACTCATTTCCTGCATAAACTGCATTCTTAAGGTTATTGCAAATTAGCCATTACTGTGTGTACATGTAACAATTAGATACATTTTTTCAGGTACATTGAATAACATAAACCACTCTTACCTAATAACCCCCATAATAGCAATATTTTTTATATTTTATTAGTTAATAGGGGTTCTACTGTATTACGTACATCAGACTGCGTAAACAAATCTACCAGAGATGTCCCGCGGTGTACGGCCGTGGACTGAAGATCTTGGCCTTAAATATTCGTGTTGACAGTTTTTAGGAATTCTTCCAATTGCAACTTGCAGTCATTACTAGATTTAGCTAAATTACTAAAAATGACAGCTTGCAAAATCAGTAAGATGTCTATAGTCTAATATAACTATTCTGTATAAAACTACACTGAAGTTAATCTTGAATCATTATGTATGGTCGGATATTCAGAATCTATTTCACTGATCGAGCACTTCGATAAAAGTCAATCAGAAATTGTTCTTTAAGGCTGAACTAAAAACCCCCTTTCCAATTTAGAAATTTCTTGCCGAGCCCAGCGTTCTTTTCGAATTAAATTTCTGGGGGGAAAAAATTGGTAAAAATAATTCTGTTTTCTTAGATCTAGCGCACAGAGACCATATTTTTTTATGTCTGGTTATTTTTAAAATTAATAAACTAGATTTTTTTTTAAATTTCACGGGTGTTTTGCATGATTTTGCTACCACCTGGTGTCAGCTTTCTGCGATTTATCGTCGCGTTTGGAAACTGTATTGATTACTTGCTTAATATTAAAGAGACGTTAATATAAATGTATCTGTGCCCTAACTAGATAAATCATTCCCGCTTTAAAATTAAAATACACACCTTAGCTGGTATAATTAATTTGCTGATCTCGTAACAAAATTCATATTCCGAAAAATGAATGTAGCTGACACCAGGTGGCATCAAAGACTTAGCCACGAGAGATCCCCGTGAAATTTAATATTTATTCTTATTTATTAAATTTAAAATTTAAGGGCCATTGTCATAACAAAACATGGTCTCTATGCCCTATATCTACACAGTATTTTTACCAATTTTTTTTCTCAGAAAATGAGCTGGGCTCGTCAAGAAATTTACCCATAGAAATGGGGGTGTTTAATTCAGCCTTAATATAATATATAATAGCCCTTCCCAGCTAATGATTATTAACCCCATGGCTCTTCCCGAAGTAAGACCAACACGATATTACAATATTTTAACCCCTACCTTTATTGAAGACCTAAACCCTGATACCATCATAACCCCTCCCCTTACGTTAGTTTGACCCACTATCACTTCACATACCATAAAGTGACCTATCTACCAGTTATTAACATGCAATGTTATATTTTTGCAACTTTATACTTTCATTACTGTAACAGGTTACGCCTGATAGTACCCTTGAGGTGTCATAAATAAATAAATAAATAAATAAATAAATGTATAGCTTGATGCAAATGAGCTACCCTTGACCATTGAGAAAGCAGTAACTTAAGCGTCCTACTTTTATCTGCTCCATTAATTCCCAACTAACCATTTCCTTGTTTTCATTTCAGCCAACCAACATCATCTTTTACTTTGCTTGTACGATGGCAACGGTGATGTTGTCATTGCAGGCCCCACAAGCAGTTCTTGTCGATCAAGATGTCGCCACTCCAGATGAATATCCGGAGGGTGTTGGTCGTGGTGGAGATGAATGGTGGCGAAACTACGAAGTCGTAGAAGATCGAGCCAATGAGTTGGGGGATCACCTGGAGATGTTGTATATGTACAGCGTGAATCCTTTGGAACTGACTACAGTGAGGACAACACGTCGAAGATCAACGACAACACCTTCGCCTCAGACACCGGTTAGTCCAGTCTCCAGGCCCCAACAGGTCTCCGTAACCCGCCGACCGACCACCTTGGCTACTCCCCCGCCCACGCAACCCCCATTTCGAGTGCAGCCACCAGCTACCCCAGTTCAAAGGAATGCATTTTCAGAAGCTCAGCAGTTCCCTCTTCCTGCTCAAATTCCTTCCACGGGTCAAAGTTTCCGCCGAAGACGTCCAGTACACCAATCCCAACCTACACTCGCTGCTTTTCCCAACCCAGCCGTTTCCGAATCCCAACTTGCTCCCAGGAGGCATCCCAGCACATTTGCCACTAGTTCTGAACCGCCTGCGGTTACTGGAGCCTTCTATGAGACTACCGGGCCATTGGTACAGGCGCAGACTGGACCATTAGCTCAGGAGCAGAATTTTCAAGACAGCGCAGTGCAACAGTTTCCAGAAGAGCAGAACCAGTTCCGGGTAGAACAACCAGCTCCCATTCAACAATTTCCACAACAACAAGCTTCTGATGCAAACATACCAGTTCACCGGCCTCAGAAACCAGTATTTTTTGTTCCGAGCCTTCCTAACACTCCAGCTCCTGTCACAGAAACGTTACCGGATACACCAGAACTCCAGCCAGTTTTTTCGACATTTTCTTCTGACAGACAGTTTACACACGGGCCACCTACGAGTCAAAACGAGGGATTTCAAACCCAGCCCGTAAGCCACGTGTCATCAGACCCATCTGGAATCCCCAGTCCATCGACCGTCTCTGTCGAAGGTCAAAGTCCAACATTTTCTTCTGAAAGACAGTTTACTAACTTGCCACCCACCATACACAACGATGGATTCCAGGCCCAGCACGTGAGCCATCCCTCGACTGCTCCATCGGGGATCCCCAGTCCATCGACTACTGCTTTTGGAAGTCAAAGTTCAGAAGCTATCCCCACTTCCGGCACAACGGGGAATCCGTTTCTGGCACCTGCAGCCGTCCCCATTGTCCAGCAGAGGTACAGCAGACTGCTCAACAGGTACTCCCTTCTGGATCAAGTGAACACCAATGAAGCCCCAGCCAATAACCTAGCCCTGAAGCAAAACAGCGGAACAGAAGTTCTGGAAACCAACAGATTGGTTAGACAACCGACTTCCGTTGGCCATGCCCCATTCGCCCCAAGTTCACGTACTTTTCTCAATCACACTTCGGAGCAGACTGCCACGACAGCTTCCAGAAAACCAAGACGAAGACGCATTAAAACTACAACTGCATTCCCTACAACGGAAGTGGAAAGCCATACCGATACGCAGCTTAGCGATTCTGAAGAAGTGCTGTTTTCTCAACCTCAACCCAGTCGTAGGCTTAAAACCACTCAAGGACGTTTTGTACCTAGCACCACCACCATAAGTACAACCGAGAGTGAGGCTGTTACAGCTTCTCCATTACCGGTTGGTTTCCAAGCCGAACCCTTGTCCATACAGTCTCCAGCATCTCGACAGATCTCTTCCGGATCGAGAGGTCGCAACACAAGGCCCCTACAAGAGGCCGCAGGGTCACCATTGGTGTCCAGCACGAGAGAATTTGCTCCAACAGGCCGTGAAAGGAGCCGAAATACCAGACCGCAACCATTCCAAAGCACAGTGACTGAACGGACTACTGAGTTTGCAATCAGTGGCGCAACAGAAAGCATCGAACCGAATTTTTCCACCACTCCTTTATTGGCAACCTTCAAACCTAACCGCTTCCAAAAGACGCGACCATCATTTTCCCCTAGAACAACTTCAGCGTCTCCGCAATTGCCTTCCAGTTCTGAGTCCCAGGAGCCGGGTTTGGAACCCAGCAGCGTGAGAAGCACCGCAAGGCGAACCAGGTTTGGAGCAAACCAGAGTTCGAGACGTTTCACACCGGAAGTCGTGCTTACGTCGGAGTTGCCCACGGAGGCGAGCACCTTGCCAGGACCATCGCAATCAGATCCCGGAAGCAGAAGACTGAAACCGAGAACCAGTGGTCAGCGGTTTACGACGCCAAGTCCACTTCCGGAAACGGTTGATGCAGGAACTACTTTTACCATACCTCAGGAAGCGAATCTCCAGAGTACCTCTAAGTTCAGGCCAAGAGGAACGGGCTTCCGTCGCACCACTACCACTACTGCGTTTACAACAACTGTTCCCATCACAAATGCACCTTCCACAACGGTGCTCCCTGTTGAGAGTACAATCTCTACAGAATTGACACAACAACCGGAAATTGGAGCCGGTTCCCGGTTTAAACCGAGACCGTCGAAATTCCGTGCATTCCCGACTGGCACAACCACCACCGCAACCACTGTGGTTGCCACAGAGACAACCGCCGACATTGTGTCATCCACCGAAGTGTTGTTGGACACCGCTACTACGAAATCCAGAAAATTTCAACCAAGAAATAACTTTCCTCGATTCCAAGATTCAGCAAAGAGGGCGCCTTTTGGCAATGCCGCCACAACGGAAGCAGACACAGAAGCTCCAACGACAGTAAAAACAACCTCCTCCAAGTTTTTCAAATCTCGGGCTCCATTATCCCGATTTCAGACAGGGGCGACAAAGACTCCATCTGTAGCCGTCACAGAAACCACTCTGGCATCGTCAATAGCTGATGTAACCCAGCCAATTTTTGATTCCCAACAAGCGACAAGTCCTCGGACGTCTCAGCGTGCTTTGTTAAAGACTAGAACAGGAGGACAATTCCCATTTAGAGGCACTGTAACTTCTGCTACAGTCCCTGTTGCTGAGACCATTTCCACAGATTTGACTCATGAAAGTCCTGTCGACACATTGCCTCAATCTGTTACTGCTGCTGCTGCTCCAGTGGCACCTGATTCCCAGACGCCCTTCAACAGCAAACGCAGACAATTTTCATTCAGGGGAACTGTAACTGCTGCTACCACAGTGGCACCATCTTCATTTGTTCCTGTTGCAGAGACTTTGCCCACTGATTTAGCTCCTGTTAATGCAGGATTTTTAGCTGGTGCAACTCCAGTGGAATTAGATTCTCAAACGCCATTTAGCAACAAACGCAGGAAGTTTTCATTCAGAGGAACAGCAACAGCAACTGCTACTACCACAGTGGCACCATCATCTTTAGCACCTGTTGTTGAGACTTTGCCAGCTGATTTAACTCCAACTAATACGGTATCTCAAGCAGCTGCAACATCAGTGGGGTTGGAGTCTCAAACAAATTTCAATAGCAAACGCAGACAGTTTTCATCCAGAGGAACAGTAACTGCTGCAACCACAGTTGCACCACCACAGTTTGCTCCTGTTGCTGAAACTTTAGCACCAGTTAATCCATTGACACTTGCGACATCGGATTCTCAAGTACCCTTCAACATCAAACGCAGACAATTTTCATTCAGAAGCGCAGCAACTGTCGCTCCAACAGTAGCACCACAATCGTTAGCCCCTGTTGCTGAAACTCTACCTTTTGATACGGCACCTCTAGGTGCTGTCACGCCAGTGGCATCGGATTCCCAAACTCCCTTCAGCAGCAAACGTAGACGAAGACCAATAACGAAGAAATCCTTTTCTCAAGCAGGAGACGTCACTTTGCCCACGTTTACGTCACAAGATGCCTTTTCTTCACTGGGCCAAAGGCAACAGGAATCTTTTGCCACACATCCAGCAACCGCAACGCAACCACCAATACCAGTTGCCCATGAGCAAGCTGCTCCTCTTGTATTTCAAGCTGCTCCAGAAGAAGTTCCTAAACGACGTAAAGTTCGCCGAAGAAAGTTAACAAAGAAGAGGTCAACACAATCTTTCAGTGACGAACGTGCTGCAGCCAGTGAGATCACAAAAATAATTGCCAATTTCACTTCTGGAGTTACTTCTGCTATAACCGAAAACGGCTCAATTACAACTGCAGCTGCCACGACAGCATCTTCAACAACAACATCAACAACCACAACTGCAGCTGCGACAACAACAACAACATCAACCACCGTTGCTCCAAGAATAACTACCACTTTAGGCACAGTTCTTAAAGAGAGCTTGGTTGCGAAGGAGAAAACTCTGGAAACTAAAACTGGCTTATCAGGGAAGAATGCCAAAAAGCAGTTGCTGTTGGAGAACATAGAGGAACCTTTGACTGCTGAAGCAGATGAGTCAGGTGACGATTCAGGCATTTGGTTTTCTGATTCTGCAGGCATTGGTGCAGAATCCGATTCTTTCGCTCAGGGAAGCAGGGACGCAGTTGGTGGAAGTCTACACAAGTTATTGAAAGTTGAACACGAAGATGCAGCAATCAGGAATCCATCACCTGCGCAAATCAGAAGAAATTCTGACGGGGATGACACGAAATCTTGGTTCGGCGTAGCTGACGACAGCGGGTCAAAGGGCGCAGATTCCAGTCCCGAGAAAACGACCGTTGAGCGAAACGATACTGAGCATCACCAGGCGGGGTCATTATCAGAATCCAATTCTGAAGATGTCGCATCCCATGGCAGCCAAGAAGTTGTGGTTGAAAGCAGTGGAGATGATGCCAAGGAGAACAAGACAGCCACGTTTTCCGTGAGTTCATCTACCAGTGTCCATACCGAAGTCTCCAAGAGTAGATCTAGCCAAACTACACCGGAAGTCACCGATACGAAGGAGGAAGATCTAAATATCGAAAACGGTCCTCCACCAATAATTGTAATCGACAAGGTGAACTTCAGTGGTGAAAATCATCGGGAGGAAGAGCGAAGCAATCCATTCCAGGAAACCGAATCAAGAGACGGAAGTTCGGAAAAAGAATCAACAACTTCAACTACAACTGCCACTACAACCACCGAAGAGGATACAACCACTAGCATTACAACGACTACAACTGCTACTACTACAACCACTATCGAAGAGGCAACAACAGAGAGGTCAACGCCTAAAACCGAGCGTTCCAGCAGAGGCAGAACTACCACATCCACCACGGCAAGAAGCAGCAGAGACCAGAATTCCAGAAATGCGGCAAGCAGGAACCGAGCTAGCGCATCCAGAAGTGAATCCAGCGGAAGATCCCAGGAAAAGGGGCGCTCCACAACCCTTTCAAGACGTAATCGTACATCAACGACGACTTCAGCCCCGACGACGACTGAGGAAGCAGCAGTAACGGAAATCCTAGATGCAGCGACCGAAAATATCGATGCTGGAGAGGCCCCGAAGAAAAAGCCCTCGGACGAGGTCAACTATTTCGGAGAAGACGAAGTGGTACCCAGTTCCCACGGTGCCCTGGATGGCCCGGTGGAAGGAGAACTGGAAGCTGATTTTCAGCCGGAAACTGAAACATCCGATAGTGAAGTTGCTTCCGTAGATGTCTCCGAACACAATGACCCCAACGACCGGGGTCACAGAAGCGAAACCCCTGCAGAAGACGATGCCGCGCGGTGGGAACTTTCTCCCCTCTCCGACTTCAGCGGTCCTATAAGGGAAAGCTCATCTTTCAATGTGGAAGTACTCAGCAAGGCCCCAAAGCAGCTTCAGTTAGCATCCAGAAGAGAGGCAAAGTCCTCCAGAAGCGATCTTGGAGATGAGTTCTCCAGCAAGCGCGAAACCCGCAACAAGATGCGCAATTTTTTGAAGATCATCGGCTTGAATGCTGCTGAATTTGACACTAGTAGAGATGAATCTTCTGGAAACAGCAATGGCACGGTAGCTGCCACCAAGCGGGTGCGGGTCATACCCCTCAAGAGCTTTGCTTTCCCAGGGTCATCGATTAAAACTCCCGAAGATATCGCTGAACTTTTTGAAACTATAACATCGGCACCCAGCGGTGCTTCCAGGCCGTTCCAGCCTCCATCAAGGGCGGCTATTTTGAGGATCAACAGCACGTCATCCAATGGCAGTATGGCACCTGAAGGCGTTACTGTTGGTAGTAATTCGGCCCCATCTTTGCTGTCTTCTTCCATCAAGACTCAAGCTTTGAATGGACCGGCAAACTGCAGTCGCAGTGATAGAAATATCTGTCCAATGAACGAAGAATATCCGAGGTTTGTGAACTAGCATAGATTTTGTATGTTTTATTACACCATGGATGATTTAATACATCAGAAATCACCCGCTAGCCTGGTCGTAATAAATATACTGATATCAGTAAATTCTATAGTATTATTAGAAGACACAAACTGATAACTATCTGAGCTATAGGCCTACTGGTATCAGTACAGCATAGTGGCATCAGTAGGCAATGTTTGACTGATGCCAGTATAATATCATACTGATATCAGTGTCCCAATTATCAGTATAAAACTGATTACTGATATCAGCATATTTATTTCGCCCAGGGCTATCATCAAATTTTCAAATTCTTTAAGCTGTGTACTTGCGTTTATTAAACAGGTGTGTTTATAAGTGATTTCAAAACAGATCATCAAAACAGATTAACATCTTACTGCAGCATCTTTGAAAACTGGAAGTGCGGAAATAATTGATTGGCGTGTATCATAAATGAAAGCAGTAGTGGTTAAGAACTTATTAGAGATGATGCCATCAGAATTTCAGTATTTGATAAAAAAGAAGGAAATGCTTACCTTAATTAATACTTCGAGTAATAATGCTTGCTGAGAATATAACTTGCACTTGGCATCATATATGGTACCCTATATATATTCTGTTTATGTATTTTTGCAAGAAATTCTGCAGAATTAAGGTGGAAAGTTGTATCCCATATTTTCTGTTTTGAGAAATCTGCATAATAATTTCTGCAGAAAATGCACTGTGATATTTTTGTGATGACGCCACAAAACAAATACTCTTTCAATCACATGAAATAAGATAACATGCTTGCCTTACAATTTTTTAAGAATTTAGGGATTTGGACAAGGGGTTTGTACCATCTAAACACACTTGAAATGAAATACCACACAAAAAAATCTATCAGAATTATGTTGACTTTTTCTGCCAAATCAATTATGTTGCATTTCTGCAGAAACTAAAATTGATAAATTTAAAAAAAATCGTTAGAGGAGTTCTTATAACTTGCACTTGGCATCATATATGTTACCTTGTATATATTCTGTATATGTATTTTTGCAAGAAATTCTGCAGAATTAAGGTGGAAAGTTGTATCTCATATTTTCTGTTTTGAGAAATCTGCATAATAGTTTCTGCAGAAAATGCACTGTGATATTTTTCTGGTCACTTTCTACTCATTATTTTAATAGGATACTAACCGAAGATCGTCTGCTGCAAATACGTTGCAAATTTCAAATTGTTGAAAGCCCGTTTGATGTTGTTACAGAAATTTGGTTGATTTGGTCGTGAAGCAGCACGAGGAATCAGTAAAGCGACTATGGCAAGATTTGGAGGCTAAACGGACACCAGCAGAGCTTTTTCCAGAAGATTTAGAACGAAAAGGAGAGGCTTTGTCCGTCTGCGATTCCTCGATTGAAGCTTTGCAACCAGGCTGGGCCAGGGATGCAACAACTGGCAAATGGATGATCATCATTAATACTCCCGATTATCCACAGATTTTGCGTGTGGAATCTTGTTTGTAAGTGCCTTTTTAAATTTTGCTATTATCAAAAATTCAATTTTCTTATATTAGCTTGCTTAAAGTTCAACAGAATGGCATAAATCTTATTTCATTGTCATAGTATTGCATTAGTACAGATGCTAGCATATATAGAAGCAATTTTATATTAATAGAAATGAGCCCCAGGGAGAAGGGACTCTTTCTTCATCAGTGCTTATTTTCATCACAATTTCTATTTATTATGTTGAACATGCAGACTTTTGAATCAAGAAACTAATTTGTTTTGAAAGTACTTTTTATGTTCAATGTTCCGAATGAATGATTTCAACTTGGAATTATAAAATACTATCTAGGATTGAAATATTACTTTTAAATCCCCATATTTTAATAAAGGATTGCCTTTTTAATAAAAGACATCCAAGGAAAACCTAACCAAAAATGATAAAACTAAGATATCTAGCTTGATGGCTTCAGTGCTTATTTCAAAGCGAGTTAGAGATCGAATGACCTGTAAAACTTAAGGCTGAACTAAACACCCCCTTTCCTATGGGTAAATTTCTTGACGAGCCCAGCGCATTTTCTAAATAAAATTCT
>JAQGCC010003306.1:0-15714 GCA_034698905.1 Xestoiulus laeticollis
TCAATTTCAAGCCAGTACTTGCTGGCTACATTAAAAGGTTTTACGCGAAAAACAATGTTTTTTTATACTGTATTATTGAAATTCTCATATGCTTGAAATTTCTTGCCAGATGTAGTTCACGGTCATTTCAAATCAAACTAGACTTTAAAAAGAGTTTATCTCAATGTCATGAATTTTAAATAGCATGACTTCTTCGTTGACACGTTTGCTGGAATTGTGACAAAAAATTCAGAGCTTATGAAGTGCAGTGTATCTTTTTCGCTATGGGTCATACCACGAATAAATGGCATTACGATGAATTTCAAATTTTTAGGTTTTATGCCAATATATCTCAAACCGAAGACGTCGTGGGTCACCACCCACGTGTCATTATTTTAAAAATAAAAAAATATACAAAAAAACAAATTGCATTTAGTGAAACCTGCCCTGGGTTCTTAAAAACAGTTCTTTTCAAGGATTTTTATCACAGACGTTTAAACACACGGTTTGTTCTGGTTTCTGAAGGTTTGCAAATTATCGAGTCTAACAAATGTGCAAAGTTGCGTGATACCGTTGAGGGCTGAACTAGATTTTCTAGCTTTTTGCATACAGGCCTCTCCTAAATTTTATGTAGCGTATTGCTTTGTTGTTTGATGAAGATTATACGTTGTACCATAATTTTGGGAGAGGTCAAACCAAATACTGGAGAATTCTCAGAGGATTTTATAATCGCTACTATCTAACCGAGTTTTTCAGCAAACACCTGTGTCTTCAGAAGTCCTCTATTCTAAGCATTAAAGCACAAAAATATGAAAAAATGGGTTTTGCATAAATTATGTCCACATTTTCAGCTACTTTTCTTTTATATAATGCAGGATCCTAATTTTTAATTGTAAAAAACATTAAAATGCAAATTTTCAAAACACATTGCAGGATTAACAAAAACATAACCTTTTTGCATGCGTCATGTTATTATGAATATAAACTTGTTTTTTTATTTGACATGATCACGTGTATGAAAACAAAGTACTAAGATGTAATGTTTTTCGCTCAACTTTGCTTTTGGTACCAAATTCCAATACGAAAAATGTGTTTAGCACTTGGGGAAAAGTTGCAGTTTTACAAGGTTAGAATAATCATAGATATTTTTGGGACATGGGGGAGGTGTATATTTGTATATTACTCTGCTATAATTTCGATGGATAGCCCATATCCTACCCATTTCGTTAATGTTTGTCTGCATTTCCTTATATGCTTTTCTCAAATCTTGTCAGGCTATACTTTCTGTAAAGCTTTTACCTACCAATTTTAAAGAATCTGAAAGTTTTACAGAATCCACCCATCTTTCCTTACCTAGGCTTACCATATTATGAAGGCTTAACACATATTGCGGTGCAGAATGAGTGATCAAAGGTTTACTTGACCTAATGCAACCATTTGCAACATGCAATTAACCCTTTCGTTTATTAGTGGTAAGGATTGGAATATTTCCAATTGTAAAAGCACCAGTTCCGGCATTTCATAATTTACAAAAAATTGCTTTTGAAAAGGTAATATCAAGAATTGAGCAGGAGTAAAGTAAATACAATAACACAGAATGACAACATCACATTAGTTATTAGTGGATGATGCTAAACCTTGGACATTAGTTTGTCTCATAGAAATATACATATGAACTCTGTACATAAAAAGATTTAAGTCAAAGCCATAATATGAACTCAACTTTTAGTCAAATTTTAATAGCTTACTTTTAAGTTATTTATACCTTTGATTTAGTTGATGCAACACCTGGATCATAAACTAACAATTATAAAAGAACTGCAAAAAATGCACAATAACCAATTATAACTAATATAAAACTGATTCATTATATTTTTAAGTAAACGTGGAGTAGATTTGTTAAAATGTGAAAATAATTTACCAACTCTAGCGTTACACACGTGCATACGTGATCCACTCTTAAGTTCCCAGTCATTAAAAATTGTAAATGGAATTATATTAGAATTACAAGCTAACTTGTAGAGAGGCTAAATAAACGTAAAAATACGACTTTGAAAACCTCGCCTTCTAAAGGCAAACTAGTTACCGACGTATGGCTAACCGGAAATTTTAGCATAATTTTTGATGAGACAAAGTCGACTGTTTCTATTCAAGAAATTGCTGAATATGTGTTAAAACACAACACAACATGTCTGCCAACTTATCATTACACGTGAAATTAAAGCTAATAGACGAAACGCCATTGTAACAATCATTGGCGCCAAAATACAGAATATCACAAGCTCGGCCAACCCACTCAAGCCTCCGTCAACTAAACAAAAACTTATCTTAGCATGGCTAAGCCCCAGGCCACACTAGGCTGGAAACGCGTTTGGCTAGCCTCGAACAGGGCATCGAATTTAATTTAAATTCTAGAATTAAAAAATGTGCACATTAATATCTCGTAAGAAAATTCTTTTTTAATTAAAAGCCTTGTTTGAGGCTAGCCAAATGCGCGTTTCCAGCCTAGTGTGGTCTGGGGCTTAACATCTATGCAAATCAATTTTCACGATTTGCACTGTACTTGTGTAACTTATTAATATAAAAATGTTCAATGCATCTTGCAATACATTATCCATTAATTTATGTTCGCAAGTATGAGACAATTAAGTTAAAGCTAACCAAAGTAGGCAAATATGTGGATTGATTAGATTCGAAAGCCTCGTTCCCCTAGAATCCCTAAGGACAATGACTTAATTAGCACATAACGAATTTACCGATCGTTATAATTATTGTCAAACCGCATTTAGCTGTCATTAGCTTTTGTAAACTCCAGAAGTCCCATCAGGAGCTCATTTGATTTTCTCAAGCGTTTGTTAGTGTTTTAATTGGAATTGCATTTTCACCTATAGTCCTATACTAATGACATTTGCTCGACTTTAATTAGATCTTTGCAACCGCATTTAAATTTCCATTTTGGAATTAACAGACACAAACTTGCTTATATAGGCAAATGTGATGTCAGGTAGTCTTTATTGTTAATTAAGTCATTGTTAAGTTTTTCTTCATCATTGTGCTAATAGCTGCCACTTCAGTAATTGTACTGAAGGGAAGTACATTAACTTCTGTACTTGCCAACAATTGTTTTTGTATGTGCTTATTTTATAGGCATTTTTCGTAATCTTGAAGGATGTGTTCTTAGTTAAAAAAACAAAAACAAAAACAGGTTGCAAAAATTGATGGCATATTAATATTCAGGGAATAAACGCCAAAAAAGAGGTATTAGGTCAAGAGCTAGACAAACTGCTGTTCTTCCCGGAATTCAATTAGGCAATAAATCTGTTACTTCCCACTGCAATAACATTTAGCACAATTTTTTGTTAAATATTATTTTTGTAATTTTTGAAATGATTTTTTTTCCTAAAATGACAACTTGTAGTTCGCTATTATTGCAAAATATATATAATAATAATTATCATTGGTGGCAATTTATTTAGATATTATTTTATTGATACAAGATACAGCTTATTTAAACTGACATCATGTATTCTAGATTGCTTATGGGTATCCTAAATTAGCACAAATAATAATACTATTCAACACGCCATGCTTATCATTTAAGAGGCTAACCAAGTTTATTGTAGTAGGCCTACATCAATTCTGAATTTCAAGTATTCTTTTATGACCAAAGCACCTAATGCCATACTATCATGATGATGCTTATACCAAAACTGGTATCATTGCCACGAGATATACCATTTAAGAGAAAAAAAGAGTAGTTGAATGTCCCACATTATGATTACAGAAATTTTCAAAGAATTCCTATGTAATTTTTGTAATACTAAAGTGGATGAATGGTTCTAGATTTCATTTGAGATTTGTTATTGTCATATAATTCACGCAATTAATGGAAATCAGGTTAGAGAACATTTTTATTGAGCAATTCAAATGGTACCAATAAATAAATTGTCCAGAAAAAAGTATCACCCTGATAAGTCTTTTGTCCATGGGGCTTTGACTAAAAACAAATGCTTCTACCAAACCCGGTAATATTTTTTCAATGAAAATTCACTTCTAAGTTTTATTATACTTAAGTTATGCTCTATTAAGCAATTCTGTGGCAAATTAAATATTCAAAAATTGATTCTTTTTTTTCTTCAACTAAATTTTATGCTTTATAAAACTCGGTGTGATTCGGATTATTGAAATTATACGTGTTAAACAAAGAAAACGTTTAAAACTGAAAAATGTTCGACCCTTTCCATGTCTGCCAATTATCTGCAATTATTATCAGTGTCAGGCTATAAAAGGTGACAAATTAGAAATTATCCACTAAAGTATTCTTGATTTCTATGCATGTGAAAATTCCTCAAAAAGTAATAATATCTATGCTTGTACTTTTTACTATGTGAAATTACGATAAATTTCTCATTTCTTTGCCTAAACTGATAGCCGCTGTTACATTGTTATACATGTCTTTTTGAAAACTTGAAAAATTGGTATGGATGGTAGAACAATGGAAAATTAAATTTGGAAGGAATAGGGAAGTAGTTAAAAACGACATGAATAAAAGAAGATGGGATTAGGAGACAAGGAAAAAAAATGAAATTTATCAGACCAAGAGTGGATAACAGTTGATGAAGATAGCATGGAATGATTTTGGAGAAAGTAAGGATGAAGATTAGGAATGAAACAAGGAAAGGATGCAGGGAATGAGGTCTTGTAAAATAGGCAAGGAAGAGACAAATCTAAACTTTATAGCAAACAAAACTAAAATGTATATGTTGCTGCATCATATAGCACATAGAAATAAGGCAACAGGTGCTCAAAAGTTTAGCAAAAATGTATTCAGCACAGAAAAAGGTTACCGTAAGGTTGGCGTTTTTAGGAATAATCTATAAGGTCGAGAGGATAAGTACTAAATTCTTGCACCATAGCAAATTTGCAAAAAAAATTCTCATCATAGGATTTCTACCATATTCTTGAACCATGTTTTGGGAAATGACGCATACGATGATGCATGCACCTATTACTTCGCCAGGTTAATTAGGTTAATTGAAAAGTAATAATTCAATATTAGTTCAACCTCATCTTCAACCAAGGTGAAAAATAATATGCAATTTTCCACGTGTATTTGCTATTACAGTTAAAGCGAACAAAATAATGAAAACACCTAGGCCGGAATTCATAGTCGTCTCGAAGTAGTACTTATTTGTATACTTTTAGCACACAAGTAGTACTTATTCGATGACTATGAATTCCGGCCCTAATACATTCAGGAAAAGAATGTTTATGCTGATTACATTGAAATAACTTGAAATTTTAATACTTAATGTTCCTTTCTGCATCTTCAAATGTACCTTGAAAGGTACATTTGAAGACTTTGATGGCACCTTTGAAGATTAAAAGTACTTTTGAAGGCACCTTGGAAGATTAAAAGTACCTTTGAAATTTGAAATTGCCTTTGAAATTTGAAAGTACCTTTGAAATTTGAAAGTACCTTTAAAATTTGAAAGTACCTTTGAAGATTGAAAGTACCTTTGAATATTGAATGTACCTTTGAATATTGAATGTTCCTTTGAAGATTGAAAGTATCTTTAAACGTACTTTGAAATGAATATACAGGGTGGGCCAATAAAAGTTAGAACATCTCGTAGCATATGAGTTATTTCAAAATAAAATTTTATTAATTATAAATCTTCTTACATTTTTTTTGCAAAATATTTAGCTAATCAGAAACCATGTTCAATGTGTCCTCCTTGCACCCCACTGTTTTTTAATTCGCAAATGTTTATCAGAATACGGTTTTCTGCAGAGATTGTCTGAGCAGCAAATTTTAAAAAAAGCAGACGACGTTAACAATGGGCTGATTAATAATTAAAAATGGTAACCGGAAATAGTCGAAATTATGACGTCATTTAGCTACATATATGTATATAAGAAAGTAAATTTAATCTAGTATGGGTACAGTTAAACTACTTTTATGTGATTAAATCACATTTTATGAGATGTTCTCACTGTTATTGCCCACCCTGTATAGCACATTGTATTAATAAGGTGTTCCTGATCGCCTTTATTGGTGCCATAGGTGTTCAGAAACACTTTAGTACATAAAGGTGTTTCATGATGAATAAGAGGTGTTATATTTGTGACACCTTTTTTCTTAGTGTTGTACGAATTTAATCCCAGGGAAAAGTTGGCCAAAATTAAAACCATGAATATCTGCAACAAATGTTTTCATTATCTTTTCCACCTATACAGCCTGATGAACAGATTTCTTAACAAAGCCAAAGATTGCCAGGCAACTTGATTTTTTGTTGTCGTCATGCACATACAGCATAATTCCTGATCTTATTTCGATAACGATCCTTCGTAGGCCATGTTGTGAAACTAAAGATTCCGAAGCAGTTTCCTTCTTAACCATTTTCAAATTAATTGTTCTTTATCGCCAAATCGTTTTATAGCCATAGAAGCCAGGCAAGTAATGTCCTTGGAAAAGCGGTTGGTGGAGTTAATTCAGGAGAGAAAATTGGAAGAAAAAAAAAAGTGGCATATATACCGAGCCGTCACGTTATTCACTTCGGCGGCCACTTTTGGTTCTGGAAGTGCATTTGCAATTTCCGTTACCCGTTTTACTCTGTTGTTCCTAGCATACTAATTAGACTTTGCTGACTGAAAGTTTTCCTATGGTGGCATACAGACTCAACCAGATTTCAGCATGCATACTGGTCAAACGTCTTCCAAAATTCACTTTTTTTAGTGCCTTCTGGCAAAATCATTGATATTCGAGCTGTATCCCACCACCACCCCTGGTGAACAGGACACGCCAACCTCACCCAGAACAACGTTTAAGTATAGATTCTGGTAACACTGCCACTCTGCTAATGAAAATTAAATTGCCAAAATGCATAGTGGTTCTCATGCAGCATTCCGGCGAAGGTTAAACCAGAATCTTGCCTATATAACTAGTATATATGAGCTTGTAAGCCTAGGATTCGATATAGGCTCCATTTCAGGATCAACTCAGAACTTGCAAATCAGCCTGAGGTATATTCTAGTTTGGGAAAAAAAATGTGTTGTGATATGTTTAACAATTTACTTACCGCAATGGAGAGAGTAAACGTGTAAAATATGAACAGTTTTAAAAGCAGTATGAAATTACAAGCAAGTTTAACCAACAACTAGCTTAGCAATATAGAACAAAAATAACATATCTCCCCTCCAATCCAGGTCAAAAACAAAATGATGAAATTTTTAAAGTCTTACCTACATTATACTTGAGTATTAAAGCATTTTAAGCGATTACATTTTTATTTCAATTAATAGATAGGAGTAATTCAAATTCAAGGGAATTGCCCGAAGTAATAATTCCCCAAACAGGGAAAAAACACTAGTACAATTTTAATTTCTGTAATATTACTGGCTAAAATAAAACTAAAATGGGAAAATGGAGAAAATACTCATTTTGCATGAGTTAACATTTTAAAGAGAATATTTAGTAAATACATTTTAGCAACATGTAACTTACATGAATTATTAATACATACATTGTCATACATGCATTCCTTCCACTTGTCAACTTTTTTATTATAATATACTGTACTATACATGTAGTTCTTAATCCACACCTCAATTTTCTTATTATTCAATTTACACTTCTTCCTTTATCAAAATCTAATTTGTTTTCTTTGTTGTTCCAATATGTTCTCTACACTAACTATTCCAACATGTCTTTATATAATATTCCAAAATGCTTTCTCGTCATTCCTGCATTATGCTCTCTACACAGCACCAACAAGTTCTCTACACTGTTCCAACAACTTATCTACATTGTTACAAAAAGTTCTCTAAACGGTTGCAACATGCACGTTCTCTAAACTGTTGCAATACGTTCTATCAGGCTATGACTCATTTTTCACAATACTATACATTTTAGGGGAATTCTACGATGTATTTGGCGGCTCAATTTAACCACAGCCCACCATTACTGACACTATTTGAATTGCCAGACCATGTCTTAAGGCATATAACAATTAATGTTACTGAATAAAAACAAATAGTAAAAACTGGTGTTGCAGTGGGCAGACATTAAATGTTATAGTCGCGCCTATATCCTAGAGATATTAAACTTAATATTGATCTGTCACATGTTAATTAATTGCAATTATCAATAAGTTAAGTGGAAAAAGAAGACATGAGAAACTGGTGTTCCACATAAATGACCATAAACCTGTTTCAAGGTCTTTTCAATTTATAACTTCAAATATTTGGTTTATAAATACATGTAAGTAAATGTCAACTTAATATGTAATTACATTTGAACCTGGTTCTTTATTTCTTGTTCCTGAATTGTTCCCTGGTAAGGGAATTGTGCAGAGGTCAAAATGAAAGATTTAAAAAATTTAGGAATAGTGCCAGAACTTAACAGACAGAAAAAATAATTTATAATTTATACAAGAAGTTGCAAAACCAATATGGCGGCCAAGCAGACATCTTTTGTTCCAAAACGCTTAGCACCAAGGTTTTGTACAGTAGTTAAACTTTAAATCTACCCAATTTTCCTTTGTTTATAAACAAATCTTCGGTGCTAAGCGTTTTATTAGCAATTTACTATGTATTTGGACGTTTTTACCAAAATTCTTATGCGTACCTGTTCCTCGCCACAATTATTTAATTGGCAATTAAGCAAGAGCAAAGTGCACATAAACTGATTCATCGCTTCCTAACATGTATTTTTTGACATTCTACATGAAATTTAGTAATTTACCAAGCTGTTGTAATGTTGTCTAGCCGTCGATTTTAATCGCTTAAATTACAAGTAAAGGGGGAGACACCATTTTTTCGGTATATACAGCGTATAGTTAGAGAACAATCAAGTATAACAACTTACCTGACCTTGCCGTGTTGCGATTTTTCAGTTTACTTTTAGTGTGTCTGTAGCTAAGGCTAATTTCTGGATAGCACGTACTCCATTTATAAAGTCAACTTCTGTTTCTTGTATACTAGAAGCCGGGTGTGGTGAAACATTTGTAGAAATACATGTAGTTCTAAAAAATTGTAAATGTAAATGGATTTAATACATGCATTGAAAATGCTAAAACTTGCCAAGAAGATGTCTCTGACCTAACGATTTTCTGACTATACATTTCACATTTCATGAATGTGTTAATGACATATTATAACTACCACATTGACAATGACCACATTCAATGGAAGAAATTGTTTTTGTGCGATTGTTAGAAAGAATAACATCTGCAATGGTATTTTAACACTCATTTCAGAGGTGGTTAATAGGGTTAATTACATACCAGAATAAGCCTTTTTTTCTAAATTATTTTTGTATTTAATATTGGAACCTAATAGGAACAAATGAAATGTTCGAGCACCTAGCATAAATATTCTATTATTTGTGTACATTTTTTTATATATATTTCCATGAAATAGAGAATATATACATTCGCTTGGTCATTATATTGGTTAGACTATGAACAAGGGCATCTAAGACCATATCCTTTAAAAAATGTCCAATTGTTTTACGTGGCCAACTTGATTTAGGTTACAAATTGGACACCAATATTCCATTAGGGGTACGAGCTAGGGGTTAATATGAAATCTCCTTCGCATTCATGGGACAATGGAAAAAAAAACCTAACATGATATCGAAAAGTTTGAACATAATAATTTTATGAAAACAGAATTTAATGACTTTACCACAAATACCTATGACACAAACTGGCATATAAACAATACTTCAACGCAGTAGCACCTGTTTAGTTATATCAGCATTAATTCACTATAAACATAAGCATTCCATGGTAAGCCAAATGAATCATGAAAATTCTCGAGGGAAAAACCATTTTCCCACGGCTTGGAAGCCAAAAAATGATATTTGTGTCGAATTTCGTAACAAAAATTATTTTTACATGCCTTCAAAACATCCATTTCGAATTGTAGCAGTCGGCATGAACATGGTTCATAATTAAAATCCCTGAGGAAGTATGTCATGCATTGTCATATAAAACTGCCAACAGTTGTTAAATTGCACCGATAAAGATATGGGGTCGTATATTGCATGGGTGGGAGAGCCAATGCATTCTTTAGTTTGAAAGTCACGACGTGTTCAGGTTGACATTCTGAGAAATAACGCCACTGTTGCATTGTATCCAAGTGTCTGAATATATAATTTTGTGTAGTGCTCTCAAGGCTGCATGTGGCTGTTATGCATTGACCCCTGATGGAGAAATCTCTGTTAAAGGGTGAGGCAAACAGAAATCATTCGTGAAAGAATTTGCTTTTTATCCATGACATGACTATCAAGCGTTGATGCAAAACATGGCAGATTGCGTTACTTGCAATTTCTCTGCTCAGAGGGCACAAGTTTTTGTTCTTATGAGTGGTAGGCCACGGGTCAGATTGAGGGTTACCTGTTAATAATAGTTTTTCCTTAAATGTGAGGGCCAAGGCTAATGTTACCCCAAAGATCTAAACATTGATTGTGAGGTATATTTGGGATTTTAGGTTGAAGTGAACCTTGACCATCAGGGGCACCTTCACGTATGCAGTAGCACACCCAATCAGCAACACAATGAAAAGCTGAGGACTCATAGGGATTTTTCCCAGCGTCCTCACTGGATTTCGGGGTTCGGTACCATACACTCCCATTAATCTTGGCCTGCAAAGGACATTTCATTGTCGAATCTATCAGAATATTTGCTGACTGTCTCGTTAAATAAACCGCGACTTTTTTTTCTTATGACTGACTGGCATTTTAGGCACTCCCAAAGCGTTTGAACTTAGGTTTGCCAAGTCACAAAAACAGATCTGTCGATCGGTTGAAAAATTAATTGAATTTCGTGCAACTATGGTTAATAGCCTACCGTGTAACCATGACATACCGCGGTGGCAGCTTACCTATTGCGTTGTTGCATGATGATGTCAGAAACTGCACTTGTGCCAAATATTGCATAGATGTTTTTGGGTATTAAATTAACCAGCAAATTTAGAAAGCACATTCCATGTTCATGTTTTTCAATTAAAAATTGCATGGAGTTGTAGACTACATTGTACTGTAACTAGATAGCTATTTTTAACAGATGTACAATGTACTACAATACTTGTATGTCACGTCCAAGAAATTCTGTATATGCATTCAACAGGTGTTGCATTGCATTATTTCAAGCGCACCAATCACATTATAACTATGGATATACATGTACAGTACATGTAATACGAACACATGCTATTTATATGTAATTTTCTGAAAATTTTGAAACTAGTCTGCATGTCTCATGAGTTGAAGGAATCATGTTTATCTTTTATCTGAAAAAAAGCATCAGTTAAACTTCACGTACTTGAAACGGTAATTTGTGGTCCATTAGTTAAGTTTAAAAAGGCGATAATAGGCTCCTAATAGGCTCCTTAGATGTGCGCATGTGCTGCTCATGCGCGCATCTAATTACGCCGGAAAAGCGTTGCCAGCTTGTGTTTAACAGCGCTCGCGTGAAGGAACCTAATGTGTACATGTATTTAAATATTGTACTATAGATCTGAACAAGGCATGGTGTATGCAGGTACAGTTTTTTGAAGTCCTCTCTTATGCCTGGTCTCTGCTGTTTTCAGTGATCATCAAATGTCGTATATGATCATGCAAGACTGATGACAAAACCTTACGTATAAAACAGGCTTTTAAACTGATGAATAAAATTAACACAAAGTCACCAAGTCTCATTTAATAAAATAGATTTGATTTAAATTTGTTGGTGCAAACAGGACCGTGTGAGATAATAGAAAGTTTAAACGTCTTATTTAAGCAATTGAGTGGGGTTCCAGCAATTTGTAACTGGCAATTAAGTTGTTACCTAGCAGGATATTCCGGTGGCACGCTTTTTTGTTGGGAAAATCAGCATTACGGTGTCACAAATTGGATTAACCCATTTCTTTTTCAACTGTGTGTCTAGGTTAATTTCCACAGTTAGGGTGCTAAGCAGTCCAATTTTGGTCGTTATTGCCATTAATCTGAAATTGGAGGGGGTGGGCATGAACCCATTGTATTCAAAGATTTTGGCATGGATAACTTAATTTTTTTTACTAATATATATTATTAGTGGAAATAAATGGGGATACTGGATTTAGTTTACTGAACAGTCGGAGGTTCAACCATATTAGCACTGTAACCTATTTGTGGCGTTTATGCAATAGATATATCTACGAATATGTTGCTGCAGTAGTGAACCCTTGAAATAAAATGCGTGTGTCCTGCAATTTCATGAGTGACCAAGCTTAAATACAAGAAATTATAATAAATGCGAGTGATTTGTTTCTGAGCTGTGGTCAAATTGACAATGCTAAAGAAATTTCACATAAAAAACGAAACACTGGTGTATATTTTACTGTTATTATTCGTTTCAACAGCTGTTCATGTGTTAATTCAATTAAATAAGGAACGTACAGGTGTTTGACGTTGAAATAAGATGTATATAATTTTATTATTACGGTAGTCAACACTAGCCTCGATTAAAAAACTCCACTCAGTGATTATTAGAATAATTGCATGGTATTATAGCCCATTTTCCTATTTTGAAGGAAACTTACCATAGGTAATTTTGTGAACTACTTTATGAGCAATACACTTTTGTTTTCACAACAGCACAAATATTGTAAATAAAGTAGATTTACCTTGAAACTTAAAAATAAAAACTTACTGTGAAATTTTGCTATCATTTTTTCCCTGGTGTTCACTGATGATATTTAATGGCATGGTCCTAGGGAAACTACATATTGTATGGTTTGTATCCTGAACAGAATGTTATCTATGAGAATATAAAAAATAAGAATTTAATGAAATATACAGTGCATGTACACTGAAACACATTTTTAGAAATTTCCAGCTTCATGGTAGTGGAATTTTTTTAAAAAAAATCCTTTGCATTTGTCATTAAATTAAAGTCTATTTGAAGGCCAAATTAAAATTAATTGCCAAAAATTCAAAAAAGGGTGATGTATATAAACAAGACAGTTTTATAGTTTGCATAAGAACAGACTGTCATTAGATTTTGGTCAACCATGTAAAGGCAGTCATGGTAAAATATTACCAATTTTCAAGGCCTCAAAGTGCTTCTTATATCCGTCTATAATTCATAATAGGCCTTTCTGAAGGCTGTTGTCAGTCTAATAATATATCGAATACCTGGGACTGAAGTCGTGCAAAACAAATCAGTTGCCAACAGTGGCCAAACAAGCTTTTATCAACCATTCAATAATCCATATAAAAAATCCGAAATCGATACTGATAACAAAAACTTGTAAAGAGCCCACAGGAATAAGTCCAAGTATCGTCAGCAATGAAGACACCAATAAGATAAAAAAAAATGTTACGTGTCTCAATGATATCATGTTTTACAAGAAATGTGTTCAATTTTTTTTTTATTACAAACAATCAACTGCTTCATGAACGGGAAGGTTACATACCAGTTTGACGAGACGTGCTTGGCAATGTTAATTAGTAGGAACCACGTCAAAGCAGAAATTATATCACAGAAATACTCTGAATAATTCATGGGGTTCTAGTACCGGTAAACATTTTTTGCATTGCTTTATAAATCATTGCAGTGACAGACTTTAGCCATAAAATACCGATTTGAATTCCATAGCGCTCATGAAATGGTTGTGCAATGTGCCACAAATTAGAACATGTATACAGTTAGTCAGTTACTAACTTTATTTAGCAAATATTTTCGTTCTGCCATACCGTGCCCCGTTCTACTTTTAACTTCGTATAAAACATATTAGTATATACAAGTACATATTGCAAAAACGAACCACTTACCGGAATTTTAACTCTTAAGTACATGTACATGTATTGGATAATTTTTTTATTCAAAATCTTTGGAAACATGTCATTTTTATTTAAAACACTTTTAAATGGTAAATTTTATTTAAATTTCACTATTGCAAATATAAACTTTAAGTGCATACTGTGAATTTCATATTGCAGTTTCCAAAGTGACTTGGAATAACAAAACATTAAAAATGATCATACACCCTATAGTATTTCTAGACTGAAAATGCATTAAATCGCATTGACAATACTCATTCATGCCATAATTTTTTTTTCTAAATTGTGATTCCAACCGTAGTTTAACCTTTTTTTTATCTCAGAAATGCTTAAAAGCTAAAGTCAAATCCAAAATCTTTTATTGTACAAGCTGGAAATTGCAAAAAATGAGGTATAAAAGTGTTGGAATAACAAGAAATAACTTAATTACTCTAAATAAGACATACACTGTATCTTGAATAAATGTAAATAAGAGACAATATCAGATAAACATGATTTTATGTTACACAAGTACATCAAATACTGTAGAACAATTTCTTCAATTTTAATCATTGCACCTATACATGTACAGTAGGTAGTCTTTATGATCCACTTAAACTAATTCATCTTAATTGTCACTTAACCATTTTTCTCATTAGACCTAAAAAACTACTCCAGATTTCGTTCTAAACAAATCATTCCAGAAGCAAGAAATAAAGGGGAAAGGTTTCTCCCAGAACAATCCCCTTCCATCATTTGGAGTATTCCGTGTATTATTTGTTGGGGCAAAATAGGGTTAATGGTATGGTTCAAAAACTGTAACTGCAGGCCCACTTTCTGAATGTTTTAATTTTTCAGATGAGGTATCACGAGGTCAAATGCAAATAACAAGCGTAGTGGTTTCCCACTTAACAACCTAATTTTTCTACTTTGCTCCGTAATGATAACAATTATCCGAAAACGCATTAAATTGTCAGAAATCTCAAATAAGCTTTTAATGCCCCGCAAACGAGTAACCCATTCTTTCCCATATCTCCATTTTGTGTTCGGTCATTCACTCATGATTTGAAAAGAGAAGTCCTTGCCTCCAAATTAACTTTTTCGTTTGCATATTGGTCGATGTTAAACTTGAGTGAGTACTCTGAAAGCACGTGTTGCTCTGGAACGTTTTCAAACAGCATGATGGCGTGCTAATCTGTGTCATTCCAAATAACACGAGCTGGAATGAGTTATATATCGTTTTTTTTTAATGCAAAACTCGATTATTTCTTATTTACAAAGTGGAAACCCAGTTTAGTAAACACGTTAACCCATTGTTGATGGTTGGTGAGGTCAGTGGGCCGCCCTTAAGCCTGCAGCCATGCTGACCCACACACCTCAACTACTTCCGGGCCTCGTTGAAACAGGCTGAATGTCAAGTTCGTAATAGTGAGGTGAAGGCCCTCATGCTCTCCAATGATACATAAGGTACATGTACAGTGTATGTACTGTACATGTAATTTGGATTCAAGGGACTCGATGGGGATCCTTAATCGTTATGGGAATCTTATACAAGTACTTTGATTCATTCCGAATTGAATGGTATCGTAATGACAGAAGATTACTGCGATTATGTGTGGCCTCGTGACTTGAGTATTTTAGAATTCGTTTTGTGTATTTCTAAAGTTGGGTCTACATACTAGTACATGTATGAATTTCATATATATACAATAAAGTGTTGTTAATGCTTATAGAGGGATTGCGCAGTCTTCCATTAAACTTAACGACATTGTCAGCACTGTTTTTTTGCCAATGCGCATGTAGAAGGACGACGTTAATGGGTTTGTGGTTGAGCTGGGGACACGACAATAGAGGGATTGATCGCGTCTCCCTTAATGCTTCCTTAATGTTAACCACATTGACAGCACTGTATGTTTTTCCAATGCGTTCTCGTTAAGGTAAAT
>JAQGCC010003307.1:0-15714 GCA_034698905.1 Xestoiulus laeticollis
GATCCCAGGGTGTGGGGTTCGATCCCCAGTCGAGGTCGGTGGGAATTTTTCGAAAGGGCGAAATTCCCAAAGTGGCGGCTCTTTCAAATGATAGTTTAAACCGAGGTTCCATGTGGATCCCCCTTGCTCTCTGCACATTAAAGACCCCTCGAGAGGGGGTGGAAGTCCCCCCTCGTAGGCGAAATTCCCATAGGGAGGTGAAGGAGGCCCTTTTCCTGGCGTTGGTGTTTAGCCCTCGTGTGAAGAAATAAGCCAACGTAAAAAATCAACAAACAAACTAACAAAATGCAATTTCGTGAATGCGTGATTAGAGGGCCATCTGCACATGTTATCGTGGTTGCCCTTAAACCAACCGTTTAAAGTCATTGCAGCATTAACTTATGCACCATACTTTCTACACTAATAGCATAAATGGGAAATGTTGTAAAGGTTCATAAGACGTGACTAATTATGAAAGCAGAATGTAATTCACAGCATAATTACAAAGATTACAGATGAAAGAAACATATCAATTAAACTTTAAACTATGCAAGCTTTCTTGTTTAGCATAAGTGCTAGCAGTGTTTGCCCCCAAATAGGGGCTACATTATACAAATTTAGGCATGACCTGCGCCACGGTGCACCGACCTTCAAAGACGTATCCAAATTTGTATTTCTGTTGATGGTCGCAACTTCGAACATTTGTAAAAAACATATGCTTGGTCCCATATATGCATGGTGTCTGATTGCCGAAACTGCACTGCACTTACATCAATATCTTTCGTACTAAGAAAAAATGGTAACCTAAAAAGTTAAATGGCTTAATTAATTTATCTGTTCCGCCTTATAATAACCAGGGGATGTTACGACATTTCACAGTAAGCTGACTTTTGGCATTTTTGCATTTTCGATGGCTTCAGTCTGCTTTAACGAGCGCCAGGGAAACTGCTTTTTAACAAGCCGCGTGTCATAATTAAATCCTCACATCTGCCATAATAAAAGATTAGCTGCTTTCCTAATTAGGTTCACTACAGTGTGATTAAGGGCAAAAATGAAGAGCAGATTGCCCCCCCTCGTAATAATAAAGGCGTAACGAGCGAATTAAGAAGTTGATTTGAGAATCTTGGGAGGCCAGCAAGAGGTACGAGACTACTTATGCTCATCCAAAACCTGCAAATTGCCGATCTGCAAAGCAAAATTTGCGAAGAGATTTGAAATTCCTAGGATTACAGGCGAAGCTCTTGAAAGTCACCAGCTCCTTTTATTTGCTTAGTTTAATTAATTTACTCGAGCTCGTACAGGGTGCCAAACTTTATTAATATTAAGATTTAGCTGCATATCGTTGTACGATACGTAATCGACATCATTGTACACGTTAACGATTCTCCTGGCAAGAGATCTACTGACTTTAAAATTAAGTATAAATACAACAATTTCATGTATCAATTATCTACTTAACAAAAGTATAGTAAGCAAAAAATGATAAATCAGTTTTTTAAGCATGCATGTTTGGAGCGAAGGCCTACATTTCAGTACAATTGATTTAAATTTATAATTTAAAGAAAAATGATATTTTGCTTATTATCCGAATAGTAGAATCGCTCAAGTAATTAGAATAAAAATAGACTGGGATAAAAGGACAAAAAACGAAACAGCTAAAAATGAAATGTGCATGACTAAAAGTAAAAATTTGATGCCTCTTAATTCCTTAAGAGAGTTGCATACCAGAACAAGCCTTTTTTAATTATTTTTTAATTTAATTTTGGAAACTGATAGGAACAAATGGAATGTTTGAGGACCTAGCACAAATGTTATATTATTTGTTTACATTTTTTGTTTATGAATATGTACATGCATATACCATTTCATGGAGATATGTCCGTAAAGTTTACAGACCATCTACAATTATAAACTTTACAGACATATTTACATGAAATTGAATATAATGTACATATACATAAACAAAAAATTTAAACAAATAATAGAATATTTATGCTAGGTCCTCGTATATTCCATTTGTTCCTAACAGTTTCCAAAATTAAATTAAAATAATTATTTAGAAAAAAAGGTTTATTCTGTAACACAACCCACTTAATGATTAAGCGACATAGTGGTGTTTTTACTACGCTCGTTTTTGAATACTTTATTGGTAAGTGACAAATAAGAGGGAAAAAAGATCTTGGTTTCTAAAAGTTGGCTAAGTTTTTACAAGTGGCGCATCAGATACTTCCAAAAATATGCTTTTTGTAGACAACGAAAATGCATGGAAAACATAAAACCTTACCTACCAAATGAAAAGAATCAAATAAGAGCAGAAGCAAATCGATTTTGGTTATAAAAAAAAGTTGTTGGCAGCCATCTTAGTAAAAATGTCCTCACGTATGGCACCGTCTGTTGAAATCATTTCAAATTTGATAGCTATTGTGCGTCACGCTAAAACAATACGTGCGCGTCTCGATAGCTAATTACAGTTGTTTTGAGGAAGGAGAGGGATATGATTATTATTAAGGGATTTTCTACTGTAGACCAATCGTCAGACTGCATTGAGAAAATTTCTGCAATGTGCATCAAGGCGGATCTTAGTGGTACCAAAAAGATGTACTTGTCCAACATCCTTTAGCTGTTGGAAAGTTGCTACAAGAAGAAGGAAAAGATGAACGAGTTCCATAAATATTAAATCGCATTTGGAGTCACCGGGGAAGAAATGAAAGTTAGCTGTGATGAGTAATGGCAGCTCGTCCAGAAGAGTAGGATGGAAGTTCCTGCGGAATACTAAAACATGGGCATTATCTATTGGTGAGGCGAGTGCAACTTTAATTTAAAAAGTGAAAATCGCATAGCCACTATAACATGGGGTTGCAAGAATCACCGGAATCCATTTATTCCGCCTGCTGATGGTTCCTCCACCACCTTATTGTGCCAGTTGCACCATGCTCGATCGACGGCCAAGACCAATTTCTGCATGTCAGATTAAATTTATTTTATGCATATAGGGAATACCTGTTGACTGAGAGGGAATTGTCTACATGTACAAGAATAGAACGTTTGAACGAGACGATGGTACAACGTATTGTAATATAATGTAAATACGCACAAAGTGACAATGGTTCTTGACGTGACCTTTGGTTTTCTCAAGGTTAGACAAATGTGCTTCAACTTAATTGTGTTGATAATATATTGCTTTATTCAGTGTCCAATAAATGTGCTGGTGAAAAATGAAAACATATTTAAAGGGTTTTAGGATATACACTGTATTTCTTAAATGTTCAAGGACTCCCTTCCATGGCCAACTCTTACCTCCATATTTTTTGTATAGAACTTGCTCTGAAATAAACCTTTATAATGTACAGTATATGTATCAAGCTATTTAAAACCTTGCAAGTCTGCATTTCCTCACATTAACGGGTTAAAATATTATTATAATATGGGACATCACAAATGTCCCACATGTGCTCAGATGTCGACTTTGGAATTGGCATAATGACAAAATTCTGGTTGATTGAAATAGATTTTTGATGTCATTGTACAGCGTAGATCTGAGCACATGTGCGACTGGGGTCTTTTTAAGTACCCCTATTATGTGTTAAATTGGTGAACTATAGATACCCATAAAATGTTCATGTATGCTTTTTTAGATTATTTTTGAATTACATTTTTTGTTTGTAAACTGGAGTTTATCTATACTGTACTCTTAGAATGTGTGATTTTTGCATTATGAAGGTGAACTTAAGATTTATAGGGCATACTGTATTGTGGTGAAGAAAATTCTTTCTATCCATTAAGGTCCTTGCATTAACATGGCTTTCAAATAAATGAGTTTGCCGTTCATTTTGCCATCTCTTCAATTATCATGTAATCCTTGCAATCTATTACTCTTTTTTCATCCTTCTGGCTTTCCCAACTTGAAATTGTCCTTTCAATCTTTTCTTTGAGTTACTCTTCCCATATTTTATTTTTATATTCCAGACGAGAAATGCTTATATTGCTTCATTTCCTTGAATCCCTACTAATTTCTTCCAATGCCATTCATTTATATTTTTCATATTTATTTTCGTGAATTCATTTCATTTTTTAACATCTTTTTATTTTTGCACATATACATATATGTATGGGAAATTTGTAATGACGTTTCCTCATTACTCATTTAAATCTTTTTAAAGCATCAACACATTCAGTGTTGACCTATTGAGATTTAATGTGTATGTTTCTCCAGTTATTTATCCCATTTTCATATTTAAACATTTTCATTGTTTTAGCTGAAAAATGAGTCATGTACATGTAATTGACAAGTTGTCTGAATTTTAATTTGATTATGGAAAGGACGAAAGCTAAACATTGAATGCATTGATTCCTGTGTTCTGTAGTATTGATAGAGAACGGATTTCAAGTTTTTCTATAATCTTCAGTTGATGGTGAGGAGAAGGAAGCCTGTCATTAACATTGGCACTTGAGAATGATGGTTGCATTAATTATGTACCCCTTCCAGTATCTGCAGCATTGTCAACACTTACATAATTCAGCGAGACATTTTTTCTATTGTTGACGAAAATGTTCTTTTGGATAATACGATTAGATCAGAATTAATGCAATGTTTTCTTCCACTGTTATAACGCACACTGGCCGGACCTCTGACATGGTGGAATTACATTACTGGATGTCGCTTTCTCTTTGATAAGAAGATGTGGCGATGCATAAAAGCTTGACCTGGCAGAGATGCATCAAGTGACCCTGTAGACTTTTTTTTTACTTTGCTGCATATGATATATTCTTCTGCCAGAGCCTTCATCGACTCCATTAGAAGCCTGGTTGTGACAGGCTTGTTGACTGCGCCCATTTCTCGTTGTAGCAAGGCACATTCTACTCTGGAAGATATAATCCAATTATCATTAACACAGGACAATGTCAGGGGATTAAGGAAAAACAGAGAAAAACGCCACTAGCACTACTGATACTGGAAGATTGGTCGTTCGTCTACAGGTTGACAGTCGACCCTCCAACGCTGCAATTGCACTACAAGAGTGCGATGAAAGAATTCATTAGAGATTTGCAAAGAAGAAGCCATTTGTCAAGAGATCCTATCAAGACAATGTCCAGTCTAATTTCTGCAGATGTATGGGACAAGAATGCGCCAAGTATTGCGGATTCCAAACACTTCTGTTGCGGAGATATGCTGGCAAAGCTATACAAAGCCTCAGGTGGGACAAATGATACACGATGACTTAAAAAATAGATTGAGGTCGATCCCAAGGGCAGCTTCCTTCTGTAATTGAAACTGAATTTTAGCAACTTTGAAAGAATGTAATAGTGTTTTATGTCGAATTGAACAAAAGTTTCTTATTTATGACTACTGCTGATGTTATTCATTTTAAGAGCTGTATGGTTACTTGGTATTTCTTGTTAGCTAATGGCAAATTTAGCAAACATTAAAAAATATTATTATAGATGCTTTGCAATTCTATAAGATAGGAACTCTCTTGAGTCTTGCTTTTGCTAATTCCCTATATCGATTGCAATTTGGATGTTAAAGCAATATTTTGTGTTGGCTTTAAAAATAAAGTGGTTGACATTTAACCTTTAAAAGACTTTAAAAGTAAAACCAGTTAAAGGTGAAAGCCCAAGAAATGGCCAAATTCGATCACTTTATACAGGTGGCCACTTACAAAGATTTTTAAGACGAAAACATATATTTACACGTATACTAAGATGAATTTATAAAAAGTGGTCACTATGCAGAGGCGGTAACATTACCTAGATATTCTGTGTTGTTACATTTTATGTAAGCTAAAGTATATGTTTTAAAGACATGTATTATGGGCCAGTATTAACAATTAATTAAATCCAATTTTTTATCATTTTAAACATTATACTAATAAAAAAGAATTTGTCCAAATGCTTCCTTTTGTAAAAAAAGTCAGCATTATGGAAAGTTTTTAATTTTTTTTTATTTTACTGTCCTGCTAACTAGCTGACTTCTGCTGTTCTGTACAAATATCTTGTTGCCGAACAAAGGTCTGTAAAATTGATGTCAAGCTCTGTGAACTACCTTCAAATATTGGTTTCCTGAATTCAGAGTGCGCGTGTGAACATTGGCTACTCTAAAGTCCTTTACGGAAAATCCCATCTCGCTTCTATGCTATTTTAAACAGTAGTAAGTTCTCCTGGGAAGTGTATTGTCGATGTAGGAAGCACCTGTCAAGAGCGACATTTGTGTCAAGCATCAGTGGCTGACGCAAGTTTATTCTGACCAAAACTTGACCTCTTGCCTTTTCCACACATCCCTTGCGATTTGGATTTCCATCCATATAGAAAACTTATATTTGAATGACTTTTGCTTAGCAACGTATTGTGAAGAAAATATTTACTGTAAAATACCCACGTATTTATCATTGCATTTGAAATTGTACGATCCCCCTCTATGATAGTCCTGTGTTTAAATTTGAATAAATGTAATTTGAAAATATGGTTCTGAATGAGATCTCGACGGTGCTCCTTTATATGACAGTTATGGGCACATATACAAATTGTACAATGTATTATGGAAAATGTCATATCTATAAATATAAAAAGAAATTGAACATATATAAAGTATATCAACACAACTAACTTTTTAGGAAACACATTTAACCCTATTCTTAACTGTTTTCAAATTGAAACCATGTTGGAAACACGTAATGTGTGTTTAGGGCACTATTTTGAAGCTTTATTGCCTGAGTATTTTAAGTGTGATTACGGTATTCACGTTTTAACATGTTAAACTTATTTAATCTTGAGCTTCATAACATGAATTAGCATGAACACCGCCCGATGGTTTAGGTTGACGTTCCAGATGATGAGTTTTTATTCCAGGATTAAATTGTTACCCTCATGGGAAAATGTTAGTCTGCTCACTATTTCTATATACGTGTATGCCAGACATCTTGGCAAGGAATATGAAATTTCTTTCATGCAAAGCAGATGTTTTCTATCTGGTTGAATTTAAGGTTATGCGGCAGTAATGGGAAAGACATTGGATAAAAATAAGCTCTCGTTTTGCCATTTACTATAATGCATTTTTGAAAAGTTAACTTAATTTCAATATGGTTCGCGTGTGCTCAATGCTCTTGCTACTGTCTTTTGTATCTTCTCCATGCTAATGTTTAAACCATGAGACGGCCATAAAATTGGCATGGCTATCGCTTTCATATTCAACTTGAAACGTTGTTAAAACTATGAAATGATTATGCACATTCCAATTCAGTTTTTTTTTTTTTTTTTTGGTTGAAAGATAATATTTTCAAATGGCTTTTGCATTGGAAAAATTTGAAGGCAAGATTGCTTACATAAGGTTTTGTAGACGTATTGTAGGCCTACATTTACACAGTATAATGTCCTTGTATACACTATGGTAAAATTATCTATAAAAAGTATAAAATATATGGATCATTCCAACGGAATAAATATTTGTAAATTGTACATTTTCATATTATTTTTTTGAATAGATATGACCAACATTTCTGCGATAAATTTTAAATTAACGATAAACGAAATTTTATTTGTCACACATGCATTCTTTCACTGTGAAATATATGAAACTGCCTTCATCTTAATTTTTGTTATTGTTATGTTATATTATTCAATTATTATAATCTTAATTACAATTTTCAAAGTAATCGATTAGACGATTAATTTTTAAGACCTTTTATTTAACAGTATGCGCATGCGCAACGTCTTATAAATGAGGTGTTATTTGTTTTCTGTAGGCAGAAGGTGTTAAAACGTCTGAAATCTGAAGGTTAATATAGTGACAAAGTTGTTTATGTCAGAGAAAAGTATATGAATGGGTGGAATTCGGTTACGGACCACTCCTGAAAGCTTCTACAATGGTGGGCATCCACAATTTTGTGGATTATAGTGGACTATATATTGTGCAAGGCAGGAAAACTATGTCAAAAAATAGGACAGAGCAATTTTATTCCGGCTCCTTGTAAAAAAAAAATATTCATGTAATTGACATCTATCGTACATGTACTTGTATAGCAGGGATTTTCCCATGGCCTCATTGTATCGCTGCGACCAATAATTTGAGCATTGAAGCCTGCAAGCTTACTAAATCGCTAATCCAGTTAACAGATTGTGATCTAGGATAATAACACTAGATCTCTACCATGGCCAGAATGAAAGTGCACTGTATGCCTATGCATATTGGAAATCAAACGCACGTTTTGTAGGCCGATAGCTGTTTTTCAAAAAAAACATTTTGGAAACCAAATCGATGACTTCTGTACGTTGAATTTTGAAACGGAAACGGAAATAGATTAATGTCTCTCACGTGTAAGTCATGCGTTACGAAAATGTGCCCAATCACGGTTTCCGTATTGGTTTATCCAAAACAAAAATACCCTAAGTGCGATAAACGCGCTTGGTCCCCCCACTCGGGGTCAAATGAATTCGAGCGGGGTCAAATGCGGATGGGTTTCGTTGTTGACCCTCACTTAAGGTCATCGGTATGCACGAGATGTGTTATGGATCGGTCGCTATCACATGTCCTTTTTCCCTTGCGTGCCTTAGAACAAACAGGGAGTTTCACAGGCTATAGCGTCATTGGTCAAAGGCAAATTCGTAGACAAATTAAAAGTACAATTTATCCAATCATAATAAGTTGATCGCGATAAACATTGTGTTAATATAGAGATAATTAAAAAATGCTTTGAAAATTATAAATTACTTTCAGCAATTTACATGTACACTGTATAAACATTCACAACTTTCACAAGAACATCCTTTCCAATCTGAGAATGAAACTTAATTTAATCATCCTTAATAAAAGTAATTTCGTTTCAAAGAATATGAAGATGTCTGACATTCTCAGATATTTTATGACAAATACGACATTTTAGAACGGTCATACTAAATACGAGTTCCACATCCCCCTCTTAAGCACACTAGCTTTTATTTTTCGCGTTTTGTAGTCACTAATGCTGCTGATGGAGGGCTAATGGGTTGCCCCAACCTTCACCCTAACATTCCCGTTCCATAATTCCCTTTTAAATCGCGATCTATGGCAGTTATGTCCATTAATTGCCTCCGCAAGCCAGCAGCGATTAGCATGCACCATCAAGCCAGAAGGGAAATTTGCAAAATGTCAACACAGCTAATTTTGTTTAATTAATTTTGGAATGCTTTGGGAAAAACATCAATTTTACGCTTAACTCCGGATTGCACAATCCTTTACATAATTTCGGACGACATGATTTTATGAGCATTTTATATAGTTATGGCCTTTCAAAACTGGTTTTAATCTCAGAATAAATTTAACATTAAACAACTTGCTTAAAATGCATCTGAATGGCATCCAAGTATTTCAAACACATAGGACTACACATGCATATGGAATAAAACAAGTTTTCTTATTGAAAAAAACAATGTTTTACTTGAGACTTTCAAATACATACTGTAATTTTTTGATATTTCAAAAAAATAGTATTTTCAAGAACCGAAATTTTATTAAATAGCCTACTTGTATGACCATTGTATTAACTACTAGTATAACTTTTGTATTAGTCAATATATGACCACTTTAACTGTTGCTATATGCATGTTTGTTGAAAATTAATTCCTATAGTTGACAAATACCTAAATGCTTTGAACAATAACTTATCTAGATAAAGCAAATGGCAATAATTTTATTTTACCAATGTGCAATAGCTGATCAAATGCTCTTTGCAGTAGAATAGTATGAGGAATAAGATGAGGCAATATGGTAATTACTGTATGTGGAAGATCACAAGTTCTATACATCCTCATGATATCGCTGTAACACAGTAGCTCATTGACATTAATAAGAAATTATATTAACAAGTCTGCAAAAGAATTCTTTAATACAAGTTAGCTACATACATGACAGTTTAAACATGTCTAGACAAGATTACCCTAATGGGAATTTAACAAGGAATAAATCCTTCGGGAAAAACGTTCTTTCCTTGTGCACTGATACGCAAGCAACCTCCCCAAAGATAAATTATTTGATAGTGACCACTAGAGCATAAAGAAGGAAATTGCTGTTAAATCCCAAAGGAATTACACGGATTTAAGTATCGGTCCTGCACTTAACGATGAATCCAATGGAGACATTTTTCCACAAGTGATTCTGGGCTAATCTTCCATAATTCGGACCAAGGACAGTTTAGATTGTACAACTTTTGGATTAGGTAGTGTGTTTTTTTTCCGCGGATAGATAAAATAATACTAAAATAAGAACACTTGCCCACTGCAGATCCATGTATGCTCCGGTTACTTGCAAATAACCGGAGCATACATGGATCTGCAGTGGGCAAGATTTCCATTGACTACATGTTCTTGTTTAATATACATATATATCACAATACTCAGAAATTACAATGGCTTCGTGCTAACTGATTTTTTTCCATCAGAACGAATTCAATCATATCTGGCCCTCTAGAAGCCTGATAAACGATTCCAAGCGCGCCATTGTCTTTAAACGTTCCACGTTGAATATTGTTAATGCATTTTTTAAATCTAAAATGTCAATTTTTTTGTCTTATTAGTAGCAATGAACTGCACTAAAATGTGATAGATGAAAATGTTCCATTTTAGCTTTCTAGGACGTTTGAAAATTAGTCAAAACAACCTCAAAAAGGTTTAAACAAACAACCAAACGCTGAGCCAAGTTCAATTCAATTCAATTTGTTACACTGCAGTCAGCATGTAATATACCATGTGGCAGGGGGCAAAGTGCCAGATTTTAAGGGGAATTTAAAGGGGATTTATACGGTATAGACGGATAAGACGGTATACTTTTCCCTTTAAAATTCAGGCACTTTGATCCCTGCCACATGGCATGATAAAGGCTGATTGCAGGATAACGAATTGAATTGAATTGAAATCGTCAAGACACATGGTTTCGGTATATCAAGTATATGTCATTCTGTGTCCTGAAATAATATTTATTCTTCTTCATAATGTTTCACGCAGGCTATGATACGATTACCTTTACTTAATGACTTAATTTCCCTCGATGTACTTAATATATACAATATACCTTTGTAAGATATATTTCGGTTTATTGTCTTTAGAATTTTGATTAAAATTTGGAAATACATGAATATACTGTACGTACTTTCTTCGGTTATTATTTCTAAGAATTTGGGCTAGTTCTTGGGAATTCTTAGTTAACTATGATACGTACTTAATTTAATTTACTTTTTTTTTCGAACCGTCTGGTAATTTGTTGTGTTATATAAATTTCACTGGAATACACTCCGTATAGCCTACTTAGTATGGTTATCTCAATGTTCATCTAATAAAAAATTTAATTTAGTATTATTTTGATCACTTAGGTAATTCAGATTCAGACATCTTTTTTCATGCAGAAACATCATTGATTGCCAATCAGCCCCAATATTGGATCTTTTGTATCTCTTGAACTTTAGTTATTCACCCTGCACATTTTACAACTTCGTTCAGAATATATCATTTGGAACACCGATGGGGGAGCGTCCATAAACCTCGTGGATAATTTTTTTCTGGGAAATTTAATCCCCTCCCCCCTCCTCTGTGGAATCTTGTGGATTTTCAACAACCCCCTCCCCCCTTGGTCCACGTGGACCGTCATTTTCTGTTCTAAAAATAACGTCATTTTTTGCCTTTTTCTGCTCGAAAAATCACGTCATGCTCTAAAAATGACCTTTTTTTGTCATTTATGGCCGGTTTTACCAACGCTGGTATAATCTGTGGTCATGTAACCTGTAGTCAAACTTTGATCACAGTTTGACCTCCCGGTCAGTTTTTTGGGTTTTACCAACTGACCTCTGTTGGTAAAACCGAATCGGAGGTCAAACTGTGGTCAACTGCAGTTTGACCAGAGGTTAAGTTTAACCTTCGTTGGTAAGACCGGCCATTAATGGTCATTTTTAGCGGTCAAAATGACGTTTTTTGATAAAAGTTTCCCAAAATGTTCGTAAAAGTCCACGTGGAATTTACGGAACCTCCCCCTTGTGGACTGTTGCTGATTTTCTTGACCCCCCCTCCCTCCCTCTAGTATTCCACGAAATTTAGGACACTCCCTAGGTATACTCTATTCAATGAACTTTTTCAACAGAACTATTTTCTTCAAAGTTGTCCATTGGTCTGAGCTTCAAAACCAATATAGATTATTAAACAATACCTGTTTCAGACGTCTTCGAGTACATTTTTTTAACTTTCTGATATCACTTTCTCCGGACTTCATCTAGTACCTTTTTTCCAACCATTACTCTAGTACTAAAACTTCCTGTGGCATTTCATCACTGCTGCCAACTCTTCCGCATGAGAGGAACCTGGTGCAAACTCGATTTTCTAGTCAAGAAGTAAACAGCCATCGTGAGACGATCAAGTTGGAGAAATTCGCGCATATTTCATAATTTTCTACCTCCACCCACCCGAGCATATCAATATTTATGAACCATACAGCTCCCTGGGACAATTTCAGATTCTGGATTGACGAGGGCTCCGCTGGTGCTTCTAACCCGTGGGGTGGAGGAGCGAGGGGCCCATTCCCTCGTCGAAAAAATAACTTATCATAAGTCTTTGCTTTTTCGTTTATACCTCTGACATGAAGGGGCATAAACATCCGTTTTTGCGAAATGATTGCCACTGGCTCGGTTGTGATTTATCCACGAACACGTGTTTGCAGCCCATAAAACATCGCGCAATTAAACCAACGTCTGGGGAAGATGGGTGGCGCCCTCTATGACGACGAAAAGCCTCTTCAGGGTCCCTATTCACTACTTTATTTCTGATCCAGACATACTCCGATGCTCACCAATTTAAATATTCGGTTTAGCATCCCATGGTGATGTACATGTTTAAACATGAATTAAGTGGTCAAGGACCCGCGGCCAATGTTGTTTGATAAATCTTTTTGTTTGCAACAAATTGCTATTAAAGTTTTAGTTATCCATGTGTGTCCAAGAAATTTTATAATTCATATTTTTTTCTTGATTACAAATAGTTCTATGCAAGTACCAGTATATAGCGATTGATTGGTATTTGCTTATCTCATGAACATACCAAAAATTCATGAAATAAAATATTTGATATAAAACGTTACTTTTATACGAAATAAAAGGTACTGAGTGTTTAGTTTGATTTTTATTACTTTTATTTATAAAAATAGTAAGTCAACACTTTGAGTAGGTTGTACAAGCATATACTTAGGGCCGGTTGCACCAACAAAGGTTAAGAATAACCTAGGGTTAACCTGCTTGATAGCACTAGGTTAACCCACCCTTGCATTGCACAAGCGTTGGATAGGGAAAAATGGAGCGAAAGGTTAACCCAGCAAGTAGGCAGGGTTAACTTTTTGTTTTCTCCATGTTGGAACATAAGTTCTACAACCCTGCGTTGTTTTATCAAGGCTTAATTGGTGCAACACATACAGCTAACCTGGAGGTTAACCAGCAGTTATATTTTAACCGAATGTTAAGATTTTCACCTCAGTTGGTGCAACCGGCCCTTATAGTTACCCTATAGGCAGAGCTGAATTTGTCATGTTCATTTAAAAATATATATATTTTTTGGATTTTTGGGTTATTAAAATTTGGAAAAGAATACATGTAGTTGACTTTACAGTCAATAATTTGTAAATTATATCATTGCATTTTCTATTTTGAAATTTCAGCGAATTCGGTATAGGTAAGCTAGATTAAACCCCGAGTGATTTTATAATGTTTAGGAAAGTTTTAGAGTACTGTCATGGGTATTTTTGAATTGAACAACAACTATACATTGGAAACTCCACCATTAAAAGTGGTGATATAGACTTCATCATCCTTCGGACCTTTGGTGTTTTTTTTTTTCTTCTTTATTATTGTATATAAGAATTTTGGAATTCTTAAATCCAAAATTTAAGAGAATTTAAAATCCAACAATAATGTAATCTAATCTAGAGCATATTCTTCGTGTTAGTCGAGGAGAAACCGATTCTCTTGTTTGTGTAGGTATGTTTATGTTGAACGCGTGAATGTGCTTTACCTACAGTTTATATGGCGCTAGAAAATAGTATGAAATATGGTTTCCATGGGAATTTCCCGGTTAGGGTTGGCCTCAAGATGGCGCTCAAGGGAATGGCGAAATCTATATTTGGAGTGCTGATAAACGAGGTTTGAATAGGTTGGCAATAAAATTCCTGAAAATAAAGACCATGGGCTTTAATTGCTAAAGTTCGATACCTAGGAGGACCATTTGCTATTTGGTTATCATTTTTTACTACGCAGCAAAATTTCACTCGAAACTTAATTGTATGCTGAAACTTAAAATTACAGCACATTTCAAAATAAACAAAAAGCATGCTATGAGTAATATTTTTCTATGCTTTCCATCAGTAATAAAATCGATTTAATTAGATATATCTGTGAATAAATTTCTTAATTAAGTTGTAAAATTGAAATCTGCAGTTTTCAACTGCTAAGTTATAGGCTTACGCTAAAACCTGTGAATAGCGCAAACATTTATGACCAAACCAGAAGTTGTGCTATTTGGATGGATAGTGTTATTTTCAGGTTCTGAATATCAAAGGATTTGTTGTATATCTAGCTTTGTGTTTTTTGCATTAGACAAATATCGCAATCATAAAATAAAATTCCTTTTTCTCTGTTATGTTTGACACATTTGTTTTTAAAAGCATTTTAGTGTGAAATTAAGAATTTGGGAGTTTTTATCTGCGCTGTCATCCTTAGAATTGATTTGATTTTCCTATAATAACATATCTACCCATTCTGTACTATTAGCCTCTATTTCTACAAGTTATCATTTCTTTCAAATAGAAAGCAATGTTTTTCCAAGCACACAAGTTTTAAAAATATCGAGTTCTAAAAATATCTATGCTGTTTCAATATGGAAATTGGTGATGAAGTAAATCAGAAAGTGATTTCCCCGGGAATGAAAAAGGCGTTCTCCAGCTAATGGAGCGCGTTCTTTTGGCAAGATAACGTACGAGCCCATTATTCAGAGGTTCCATTTGTGCCCGAGTGGATGGTTCGCTGTCAACTCTTTGTCAAATAAGAAAAATTGTTCGTTTTCATTAGGCGAAATGCCGAAGGATTTTTATTTCATTTGGTATTATTTTTCTCTCCTTGAGAGAACGATAAATTTTACTTAACTTGGAATGCAGCTCGTAAATTCGTGATAGCAGTTACTTATAGGCGCCGCTACTCAGTATGCGTGAGGCGCCTTAGGGTAAAAACATAGTGAGGCATCGATACAAGAATGGACTCATTATGGAATGAATTCCGGAAAACAAACACGTTCTTTTCGATACACACCCGTATAAAGTTTTTTTTTAATTTTTTATAAACCCTGCTCGAACTTTGTATTATGGCAAACCTTACATACATGCGTGTTCGTAGTGATTGCCACCTTTAGAGGGCAGCATATTGAGCCAATGTCGTTTGGATTGTATAAATGTATTTTCACCGCAGAAAAATATTGTACCACATAAAGTTGATAGCAGAATGTGTTCAATAACTTTTTTTTATAGTTTTGTTATGCCAACTTAATTTATTTTCCTCGAAGTTGAATTAAATGTTGAATTGTTGAACTTCGATGCATATATCGGTACATAACCCGCGGTACAGCAAGAGCAGTTTAAAACTTAAGGGGGAACTGAATTGCATGTTTTGCAATGGGGAAATTTTAAAACAGACTTTTAAAAAAACTACTTGTTATAATACAAAAATAAAAATTGATAAAAATGCAGTA
>JAQGCC010003308.1:0-15712 GCA_034698905.1 Xestoiulus laeticollis
GTGATTTACAACTTTCGTAAATCACGTAAAAGTGCGAGATTGTACAACTACGAACCTCAACTTGAGTACCCCTAATGTACATTGTACATGTACACTGTAAGCTTATTCACTTTTATGTTAGCTACATTACATCTACACTGGATTGACATACGATAAGTTTGGTCAATTATCTTAATTGTCCTAGACGAAATTCGTTAAATTTGCATAAGCCCATAGATGCATCATGCAATCTAGTCCAACACGACACATCAGGCGCTCTTCTGATGTGTCTGATGCAATTTCAAAAAATGTAATTAACTGCTTTTTTGTAAGCTCTATAAATATTACTTGCATGATTCTGAATATCCAATTTTTCAGAATGATGCACATGTTTTCAAGTGATAGGGTGGAACAAATTCTTATCCCATCTTAGAGTGAAGCATTTGAAATGGATGGAATTCGTGTTTAATCCACTTACATGTATATAGACTTTATAGTGTAATTCTGCTTGTTTTTACTTTTCCTCCCTTAAATTGCATCTCCCAAATCGATTAAGGTTTATTTCTAGCCCATATAAAGCATGCGGTGTGACCATTTCAACTTTTGTCGTTGTGCAAAATTGCATCCTGGAGTTTGCATTTTTTAATGCGGTTAAATATGCATCGATTAGTTTTTTAAATGACGACTTGCACATACACCGCACACGAGCTTATTCCTGAAATTAACTCAAATCGATATGTATTTTCTATTTATTTAAAGAATTGGTAGACAGCGTTCCTTGTTCGGTTTGCTAGGGGGCGTGGAGTCCGACAAATTATTTGCCGGTTAGTTACCAATAATTCGTAACAATGGGGACCGAACTGCATAGATAAATTAATACAAAGGTCACTTTAACTAGAGTTTTTGTATTTCAATAAAGCATGGCTCTCGTTTTTTTTTTTTATGACACTTAACTAGTTTTTGTGTGTACTGGAATGAAGATATGAACGATAGTATCACGATGTTCTATGAACACAACAATCTTCCCGTTTGGTTAATTAAAGTTGACCTGTTTTATTTAGTAAACGTGCAGTATTATATCGATCAAAAATGGTAAATGCTATAGTCTAACTCGGTTAGAATGGAGAAAACGTGTAGCTTTATTTATAGTTGTGGATACAAAGGCTTCAACTGGTTTTTGTTTACGAAGTGTATACTTTGAAAACGCAGTGTTTCCTTTTCAGCTATGCTATAGACCAAATATATGGTAAATATTTAATTGGCCTCAATGATATCGTCAGGACGATGCATGTATAACGGTTTCGCAGAAAAACAAACTTTCATAGTTTTCTGTATACCGTTTTCGTGGTGGTTTTATGTGGCTCACAGCTGGCTTATTTTTATTAATACTACCTGAATCTATAAAACACCAGACTTGTGTGTCCGGGTCTGTGTCCATGGCGTCGCGCAGTGGCAAGATTTTCAATCTGTATTTGTGTGTGCAATGTCTAGGGCAATTGCGGGAAATGTGAAACAGCTTTAAGAATATATTGTTATCATCTGGTTTTACAAATGCATTTGCTCACACATTCTGGTGGACATAATGTTATAGTAAAGTCCAAAATGCCCAAAAACAATGTCTTAATATGGTTTGGACGAAAGATTCCAATACATTGAAATTTCGTATTGGTTTATACAAAAATGAGTGCCATTTTTTAAAGAAACTATTGCACTTATGATATTTAAGTTTTCAAGTTACTGTTACTATGACATTTCCAACATGTCTTTTTGTCTCCAAAGCTTTCCCAGAAACTGAGTTGTTTTTCTTCCTTTACAGTGGATTTTTAGTGTGGGGTTTTCTTTTCATTCAGTTTGTAAAGGAGGGAGGTGGCCATTTTTACATCCTTCTTGATGCCAATCGGACTTGGCCAAAGGTGTTATTATATACTCGCCCTTAGCTCTATTCAGTGGTCATCGTGGTCAATCCTAGTGATCTACTGTGAGTGGCTCTTGTTTGGTCCAGGGGCGGCCCAGTATCCTCAATGAAAAAATAGCACAAAGTTGAGGGAGGACCCACAGGTGAGATGTGGGGCACATTAGGTCGGCAAGCACCATACATGAGAAGATTATAATAAACGGAGCTCCTAGGAAGGTGGGAGGCAAGGCGTAAGTGATGGGCCTATAAAGTTGGGCCCTAATCTGGACATTACCCCTACTGCAGTTGGTCCACCTGATTTGGATTCTCACTGTTGAAACCTCGAGTGGAATTTTGCTGTTTCTAGTGCTTTGGTATCAATTTGGTGAAAATGCATTTTTGTCATCTTGGGGATTCGGATACGTATTATCCTGTTGGTCAGTTTTTCTTTTAATATGCATGATTTTATTTCATGTTGTTGGTGCCATCTTAGAATGTGCCGAGTGGACGATTTTGGTTATTTGAAGTACATAGGTTCTATAAATGTCAACTCAGTTTTAGTCTTCCACAATTCTGCAAGATCAAAGATGTAATGATCTTAAAAAAATCTGTCATGACATTCGTAAATGCTACACTTCAGTCATCTTGAAATGAAAATTGCAAATGGAAAATGTAATCGTGGATCACGTGTTTCCTGCTATGGTAAATTAATGGACATCCAGCACGATCCTTTGGGATTAATCCTTTTTTTTTCCCCCCCGGCTGTACCTCGGTGCATCTCACACACCCAAATTTCGATTGATGAAAGTCGTCCCCCTCCCTTCGCTCTGTTTTAGATCTCGTCATTGTCTCCGTTTTCCATTATGCATGATTCTTTTAATTACTAGATTAAAAGCGCTTTTATAGTTTTAGTAAGGCTGCTTCTAGCAGGCGTCCCAAGCTCTCGGGTTATGAAAATTTGAGCATTTTCCTCGTTTCCCTTCATCTGTTTTAGGTGGGTTTTGCAAGGAGGGGAGGACTTTATGACCCTTTTCAAGAAGAGCGAGCTTCCATTTTTGGATGCAAATTAGCCACCATCATGATTTACCTTCGTTAATAAAAGAGTTAAATTGTAAATAAATTAAGGCGCCTCCGACGCTGTCATGATTACACCCTATAAATTCTCATTCTGCTGCATTTTTTATTGCAACCAGGAACAACTCGACCAATTTTTTGCCAAACAGCCAAATGTGTGGGAATTAATTGGGTCTGAAAATGACTTGTTTTGGAAATGTCTAATGCAATGTATAGACTTGACACTTTCAATCAAACTTTCCAAATAAAAATATCTTTTATAAAAATTGTCCACGGATTGGTGCATCTTCACGAATTTGAATCCATGTTCTGATTTATTAAATTTACTATCTAACTTATTAAAAATTGCAGTTTTATTTTATGATGGCAAAGCCCATTGGTGCATCTTTTCATCCTACTTCGGGGACAACTTAATTTGAGATATTTAGAACTGCAGTGGACTTTTTTGTTAAACATGAATCAAGGAAAAAATCGTGTGGTGCAATTGTAAAATAGACACTGTGATCAGTTTCACCTGATTCACACCAACGTTGATGTAGAACTGATGTGGATCAAGAAAACTTTTGGGTGTTAATTCACACCGCAGAACTCAGTTAAACTGGTCACATGACCTAGTATACTGTGCCCTGTATAGTATAGGTCATGTGGCCAGTTTAACTGAGTTCTGCGGTGTGAATTAACACGAAAAAGTTTTCTTGATCCACATCAGTTGATCTACATCAACGTTGGTGTGAAGAAGGTCATACACAATGTATATCAGTTGATATTGTGTGAATGTGTCTTACCAGTACCATTGGCCATCACCAGTTTATCAATCTATGTTTACAGTAAGCAGCGTTTTCCAGACTCTTTTATAAACTTAGAAGGTTCATTTTACTTAGAACTGAGAAGGTTCATGCAATCACATCTTTGTCAGCGGTTCCAGAAGCCTCCACAACCATGTCTCTAAAACGTCTTTCTTGTCTTTTTGATTCTAGGTCACGGTGGTGGGGGACTCGATGAAGGGCGTCCAAGCAGTCTGGAATCGTCCCAGTTGCATAGTATGTATGGCAACCATGGCACCCATGCTCGAAGTAGTAGTAGCAGCAGTAACAGCCCTCCGGTGTCCTCGGCAGCCACCTCGTCCCCATCCATGCTGGTGGTGCCGCAGCCCATCAACGCCGTTGCCAAACAACCTATCAACGTTTCGGCAGCCGCGGCCGTGGCCTCGGCCGCCGCCAACGGATCCGGTCGGAAGTATCAATGCAAGATGTGCCCACAGGTAGGAATCATGTCCTTCTTGCATCTTTCATGTTGTGTTGTCCGCTACTTTTTCCCCATCCCCCCCCCCCCATTGCTTCATCTTCCTCATTGACCGGCATGGCTTAGGGTCCCATCAGAGAAAGGGGGTTCTGGAATTGTCAGGATGACAGGAATGACAAGCAATTCCTTCGTCAGCAGTCTCCTCCTGAAATTTACAAGGGATTATAGTGCATGGGCAGGTCCTCGAGCTAAACTCCTTATAAAGTTTGATAGTTGGTTTAGGATTAGTGACAACTGGTGACAATTTCTCTAAGCACCGTCAAAGGGTTTTGTCAGAATTTAAATTCCTTGAAAGTTGTTGAATGTTACATAATTATGCAGTGTTGCAGAAGTAAGTTTAGGATAATTTAATCATTGGCTTTTAAACATACTTATCAAAAATTGTAGGTTATAATACACAGCTAGCACATGACATTATTCACTATACATTGTGCAAACATTGCCTCGTGTTGTGAATTATAGGGGGTATATTTTGATACGTTTCCTTTCTATCGGGAACACAAATTCGGGTGCCCATCTATACAATTTATGTCACTATAATATCAGCACATTTTTTTTGCGCTTTTTTGTGTGCGGATTTGCGGCCCTAATAGTGTGTGTAATTGCGTGGCAAACAGATCACCCACTATGAACTCTAAATGGATTTTTCATGACCATGGTGAAAAAACTGTCAAAAAAATCAACTTGGCATACCCTAGGACATGCTTACCCTATCATTTTTTTTCTGTCCTACGGGTGCATCCTTCCACTTACCCCCTTACGGTCATTAGCTCCCCTACCCTAAGGGCATCACCCCTGGAGTTGGAAAAAAAAACCGAGGTTACCCCCAACGACAGTGTTTACTTACTTGACATTATTATTGCAGGGTGTCGTTTTGTATTCAATTCTTTAATGTGAAAAGCAATATCTTGTAAAAAATCCTCATGAGCCTAGGGGACGATGTATAGTATAAAAGGGGTATTTTCTGGCGTTTTGAGCTGTTTGGTGTGAGGGGTTACCTCTTTTTTTTTTTCAAAGGTTTTTTTTGCTTGTTGTCACCCGCACCCTCAGTAGGAACCCGCTTGTTGAGGGAGCCCACCATATATAGAAACGTCAACTTTTTTTCATTCAACCCTTACCCTTCCTGGGCCCTTTCTTTAAGCCCGCGTGCATGGGGCTCACCATTTAGGTGTGTGTGGGGTACAACAAAAAAACTGACCCCACACTGAAAAAAAATCACCTCTTCAGGGGTAAATGAAGTATAAAAGGCAAAAAGCTTGTCCCAATACAAATCTACTTGAAAAAGTGAACACCAGGGGAGTTTAATTGAGAGGGAGGAGACTACTTGAGTGGGGATGAATGGTTCATACATAAAAAAAAAGTAACCCGGTGGGGCAAGGGCCCTATCCAGGGAGATCACGTTGTCACTTTTAGCTTTTACATTGGTGTCCGCCAGGTATATTTAGGCAAGTTTTTAGATTATGTCTCGGGGAATCAATTATATTAATTTAAATACGGATAGAGAATAAAAATTAACAGAGTTATGGTGCAGATGACCGAAAACATGACAATTAAAGAGGCAAATAACGATTTGGAAAGTATGTGCAAGTTTCCTAAACATGGGATTAGGTCCTACATTAGGCAATGACAGTACATGTATTCTTTAGCTACTAAAAACTGGTATCGAACAGTCTAGACCTAAAATGTTTTGTAATTATTTTCATATTCCCGCTTCCCCTTTGCTCGCTATATATATATAATTATATCACCATCTTCATCATATTTCTTGAAGGTTTATCTTGAATGACTATTATTTCATTGTATTTTCTTATGACCATGTTGGAATTGCTTTCAACATCTGGGAATATTTATTGTAAACGTCTTCTGCATTTTTATTCCCTTATAAATATATTTTCCGTTTTCCTGAAACTTATTTCCACGATAATTTAATACTTCGAAAGACTTGTTTGTGTATACTGTATTAGTTGCATGAATCTTTATCTACGATTTGCAGTATTTCATGTCTTTGGCTCTTATTTTTTTATTTTTCAATTTTATTTTACTTGGTTCTATATACTACAATCAGTCTGTGCCAAAAAAAAAAAACAACCATTTATTCCTCTACAATTTTAATTTCTATTCTCTTTTTTTTTAAGAATTCGTTCTTTTTTTGTTTGTTTTATTATAATTAAGGAGAATTAATATCATAACAGGTGATTCCAAACTCAGAAATGTTAATTCGAGGGCCTCGCTGATGCGCTTAGCTTAGCATTTGGGATCACCTCATTTTTTATACTTCATCTCTTTTTATTTTAAATAATATTAAAAAATCCAATTTCCAACACGACTAAAATTTGCCAGAGGACTTGAATGAGCCAGTAGAGAGGGATTGTTGTCGAAAGTTTTCTGCGCACCATTTTCATTCTTTGTGTATATTTCGCACCCTCCTCCACAACCCCCCAAAATACATTTTTTATCAACTAAAAAAAAATCAATGACATTTTGGGACGTTTTTGACTTCTTCACTTAGCACGTTATCTCCAGTTTTTTTAACTGCTATCCTCCTTTATACAGTTTCTCTGTAATTCTTCGGCTACGTTGCAGCAATATTGAACTGCATAAAAAAAATTTGATATTTTGACGTTATTTATTCCCCTCTACGTTAGATGCAAATTGAACATAAAATTTCATCTTTAACCCCTTTTTAATCTCTATCCAAAATCCTCCCTGTTTTTTATACTTCACTATCGACTCCTTTTATCGGTACCTTCGTTTTTTTTTACGTACATTTATTTTTTTTTTACATTTATTATTATTATTTTTATTTTTCAATTCCCCTCCCATCCATCTTCCAACTTATTTCTTTGGTTATTATATATATATTTTTTTAATTTTAACTTTTTTTTTTTTGATTAATTCGTAATTGTTGTCAAAAACGACGGTCGGCTCGTTGTTAGGAGGGTGAGAAAAAAATTACGCTCGATGAAAATTAGTCGAAAAAAAAATCTAAAAAAACATTCATAGCAATATGAACGAAACGCCAAGTAGGACGGATTCCTGCACCGCACCTACTTGCTCGTGACGTCAAACATGTTTTTGTTTTTTTCGATATGGCGCACCTTCCTTTCGACGACGTTGACCGTTTTTGATTGTCGTGCAATAGCTTGCGTGCACACGAGGGATCAGCACTGTTCCTTTGGTTCAAAATCCTGCTACTTGAAAAATCTATGCATTTTTTTCTTCTTTCAAAATTGTCTTTAGAGACTTAAGACACAACTTGAAAAATCCTCAAACGCCAGTGATGGTAATAAGAGAGCATCACTGACTGCCAAATTTTCTAGTGTCAGTCTTACGTGTTTTAATTCTTTAAACTACCATGCATAGACATTTTGCCTGTAGCAGGTCGTGTAAAGGGATACGAAGGTAGTGTTTCATCAAAATAAACTGCAGATTCGCATTGTTGACAAACTTTGTCAAATGGAAAATCATTGTGAAAATATCGGCAATGGAATATAACTCCATGGGACCAATCAGTTCGTAAAGCAGCCATTGATAACAGCTCTTATGTCATATTTAGCAACAGCATATTCCTCTTCTATCTAGTTTTGCCAAATTTCAGGCACCTTTATCATGCCTCAACAAAATTTTATTGGAGTAGTTCAGTGCAAGATGGGTTGTATTACAAGCGATAATGGCCTAAGAAATCCCATTTGGCGAATCCAGAGGAAATATGCTGCAAGCTATGACGTAGTGAAATGCAACATCGAACTAGACACGGTAGCACCATGGCAACGTATCGTTGTCATGGCAAAACGTTAAAAGAGTCCTTGTAAGTCGTCCTCCATCTTGGCTGCCTGCAAACGCTCGATATTTTCACAATAGGGGAACTCAGATAGTTGAGCACTCCTGGACATATTTGAGCACATTGAAAAATTAGCATTAGCACCATGCAAGCGCAATACTACTCGTTCGAAAAATGTTCATGCATAACTGAGTGGACCTGAGATGTGCTCAGTTGAGCACGACAATAGTGGTATTGCGCATGCATGGCACAAGTGCTCCATTTTCAATGTGCCTCAAGTGTCCAGGAGTGCGCCCCTAAAGTCTACATGGCAACTGCTGGTTATAGTGCAGATGATTTTGATGAAACACACGATTCCTCCGTGTCCCTTTTCCAGAACAGCTGATCCCGAGTGGCGTTCGCGTCGCTCGTGCACTCATTGCAATCGCACGCCAAGAAACGAACGGTCACTCACGCATCCTTCTCTTCTGTGCTCTTTCCAGATCTTTGGCTCCAAGGCCGACTTGCAGCTACACACTCAGATACACATGCGCGAGGCCAAACCGTACAAGTGTTCGCAGTGCACCAAGGCGTTCGCCAATTCCTCCTACCTTTCGCAGCATACCCGCATCCACCTGGGTATCAAGCCGTACCGCTGCGAAATCTGCCAGCGCAAGTTCACCCAGCTGTCGCACCTGCAGCAGCACATCCGGACTCACACGGGCGACAAACCGTACAAGTGCCGCCATCCGGGCTGCAACAAGGCCTTCTCGCAACTGTCCAACCTGCAGTCGCACTCGCGCTGCCACCAGACGGACAAGCCGTACAAGTGCAACAGCTGCTACAAGTGCTTCGCCGACGAGGCCGGACTGCTGGAACACATTCCCAAGCACAAGGAGTCGAAACACCTGAAGACGCACATTTGCCAGTACTGCGGCAAGTCGTACACCCAGGAGACGTACCTCACCAAGCATCTGCAGAAACACGCCGAGAGGGCGGACAAGAGAGGAGGCATGATGGGAGGGGGCAGGGCGGCGGCGGCGGCTGCGGCTGCGGCTGCTGCAGCGGCGGCGGCTGCCGTGGACTCGTACTGGCCGAAAAACGGCGGGCCCCAGGACGGGCAGGGGGGTGACGGCGGCGGCGGAGGACCTCACCCCCACCTCCGAGGCGGGGGTGGCGGCGGCGGCGGCGTCAACCACAACCACGCCCACGGGCCTCACGATGGCCTGGGTAACGACTCGTGCCTGCAGCAGGGGCTCGATCATAGCAGGCTGCACCTCTCCAGGGACGTGGGACAGGGCGGAGGCGGCGCCGGCAACGGTGGGCTAGACCACAGGCAAGGCCTGGATCACAACGACCTCCGCCATCCTGGCAACCAGGTGTCCTACGAGAGCGCCATCACCGGCGCCAAAACGTCCTCCTCTGCCTTCACGCCCATTCAGTCCACCATGCTGCCCATCTCCACGGCGTCGCAGCTCTCCATGGCCGGCTCCTCGCGCTCGTACTTCCCGTACGAACCCATCAGCTTTCAGAAAGGCCCCTCTCAAGTGCCCATGGACGTGAAGCCGGCGACGAGCTCCTTCCCAAACCAGCTCATCTCGTTGCATCAAATACGAAACTATGCAACAATGCCCTCCATGGGCGGTGATCACCCCATCGGGCTGAAAGAGAAGTCCCAGTAACATCTTCCCTCTCTCACATCACCCACCCCACGCGCAGGAACTCTTCTCGCGACGAGAGATTTCTTCGGCGAGCACAGGGGGGCTGGGACCCCCCCTTCCGAGGGTGGCCGTGTTCAACTCCTTCACTCAGGGCGAGCATGACTCCTCGCGCGGCCCCGGGGAGGAAGCGAGGCCGAGGGTACCCCGAGAGCATTACCACGGGTCCCACCCAACGGGTGTCTACGGGGCATCCCATCCAGGGCAAAGAGTGTAGGCACGGGAATCCCATGGCTGTTGCTGCTTTGAGTTGAGCAACTGCTACGAAATTATGACCTTTGTCTTGGGCAGATTCAAAGAATCACAATGCCTTTTAGATGCTAATCTAAAACATGTTTAAGGCGGATGTGTGGACACCATGCTCGGATTCTACTTGCAATGTTTAGGTTTTTATATGAGCTAGAGGGTCACAAATTGAAACATGATCTTTGATTATCCCCCCCATTTCAAATAAATATGACTAGGTTTTAATTAATTTAATATATAAGCGTTTTATTTATGTTTTAAATAAGAAAAATTCACAATGATGCAAAGCTCAAAAAAATGCATTTAGATGCATTGGGAATATTTTTCAAATGCATTTCTAACAGAGAAATAGCACGTGGGAATGATAATGATGTCCTATAGTACGTGCAATTCAAATCAACTCAGTACCCTACAGTCAGTATAAAAACCCCACATTGAATTATTTATTAAAAATAGCGAAGGATATCTTGAAATTGAAATAATTTTGCTGTGTGATGTCAGGATGGTCAAAGATCTTTTTGGTTTTCTGTGACCAGCTATATCGTAGGGAAATGGTAACATTGCACGTATACGAGTACTTTGTGATGTGTATTCACATCCACCTTAAATGAACCGAGTAAAGAAAAGATATTTTATTTGATATTAAGCTGAATTTCATCAAATGTATCAATTGAGTTGCAATGGCGCTCTTCTGCTAAATTCAATGTAAGCCAACACTATTTGCCAAATTGGAGTTAGGGCCCTGCAGAATGCACCGGGTGGGACAGTGGCGCCACGTACTTCCTTGGTGCGGCACTCCCCGAGGCGTCCTCTCACGGCACTCGTACTGAAGCAGCAGCAGCAAGCAGCATTGTAACATGTTTAGTTACATGCTCACACCACCCTCCTCAAGCGCCACCTTTTTAGCCGGACTCGAGCCGCCGCTTGACCACCTCAAAACACGAAAACCTTCAGTTAATATACGTGCAATAACACCCAGTTATCTCTCAGAAACACAACGTGTACAAGAAACGACGGTTTTTGAGAAAAACCTTCAAAACCTTGAACAATGATGGAGGGTTTTGGTTTTTTCCCCATTGAGTAAATAGGGCAGAGGAATTAATAATTTAAAAAAAAATTAACGAATACAAAAATGGAGGTGATGGTTATTGTTGTTGATTTTTTTTAAAGGCCATGTCCCCTTCACATCCTCTCACCCATGACAGCGTGGTTCGGTCTGAAATGGCCCCAGAAATGCTCGAGATGGAAATGCAAAAAAAAAAAAAAACGAGATTTTGAGGAACTAAACTATCCAGGTAGCCTTTCCTCACCTGAAGGAAACAGAATGCTCGAAGATTAAAAAATTGGATCCCGGTAGAACGTACTATAGAGAGAAAAAACCAAAATGGCTGCCTCCCGGTGTATAATTCAAAAGATACAAACTCAAGTCTTTGTTTGTTTTTACTTTGTTTTGTTTTTTTGCAGATGTAAAGTTTTTTTTTTTTGTTTTTTCTCTTCTTCTACTCATTATCGTCATCCACATCACCTCACTTTTTATGTTATTTTTTCTCTCCCAATTTATAATTTCGTGACATCAATTCACATTCATTCAAGGGAAAAAAAAAAAAACAATATGCTCAACACTTTTTTTTTCTTGAATATTATGCCGTAATGGTCCTCATTTTTTTTCTTTTGTTTTGTTGTACAACAATTGCCCGAAGCCAAAGTTTGAACCCTGAATCCGGTGAACGTGTTTTTGTTTTCTCGCTGTGCTTGTGTTGGGATGGGGCAATGGGCTCCAGATCGGGCACTTGGATCCTCCCCCCAAGAGGAAGGATTCTAATAACCGCCCAAGTGGGATGATGGTGCTGACAAATTGGCAGCTTATTTTAGACAATTTAAAATAAAAATTCCTCGTCGGGATAAACGCTTTTTGGGAAATAATCTTTCTTTGGGAAACGAGAGAAAAAGGGAACGAGGTGGTTGCAAATGGTAAAAATTTTCAGTTCTATCTGTACTGTTGAGGAAAAATGATCAAGGGACTTCAGATTGGCCATTGCTAATTTCTGAAAGATGGGGGGGGGAGACCTAATATGGTTCCATCAGAAAGTTGGGTCCCAAAGACCATTTGCGATCACCAAGTGCCCCTTCTTTGCTGCTGGGTGTGCATGATATGCGTGTTTGTCGAAAGAATTGGAATGAGCTCCATCCGGTGAAATGACAAAATGCAGTTTAGTGGTACAAAATGGCGCCGTTGATGGTGTAGTGGTGAACGCCATCACGTGTGCAAGGGACTTGAACACACACCATCAAATGCGAGGAATGGACCGTTGTGATTGGATGTTAAGTGCCACGTGTTGATACGCTGATTAATAGCTCGATAATGTTTTATTTCCGTGTCTCTCGTTATGTGTCTGTTATCTGGTTCTCTCGTAATTTCAGTTTTGATAGCAATATTGTTTTTGACTTAATGATAAAAAAAAAAACTTAAAACTCTAGAGGTGCCTTTTGACGTGTAAAGATATCGCTTGATCCAGTGACTCCTTTTGCCTACCCCTTTCCTCCTGAACTTTTTTTTGTTGTTGCTCCAAGCCCCTCCCATAACCACCATGCTCCACTTCCGGTCCCGCCTTCTTCCGCTTCCTCATCATTACGTAACACAAGTGCATTTTGTGCACCTCTACGACGAGATGAAACACCAAAATGTTCAAGCCTGTATTTTTACGTGCGTGTATTATTTTTATGTTTTTATTTTAATTATTATTATAATTATTATTATTATTTTGTTCGTTTGGGGTTGAAAATTAGATTTTTTTTTAAAAAAACAAAAAAGTTATGTTGATAGGAATCCGAAGCTTGTCGTTAACTTTTTACATCCCCTTAATTCCTCTGATCATTTTTTTTTCGGGTACAACATGCCTCATTTTCGATTTGAAATAGAAGGTTCACTCCTGTTTTTATCCCCGTGAAATAATTCGTTTTATGAATATTATATATATATTATATTATATATCACCTCTTCTTTTTTTACTCCTTTGCACACACATCTTCATTTCATCATTTTAAGCCCATTACTAGAAATTTTTTACAGAGGTTTGTTCTCCAACACCTTTTGAAGCTATAGTTTTTGAACAGTTTATTTGGAGTCTTGTTTGGTGTTAATTGATATTATTGTAAACGAGGTTGCTTTACTGGTTTGAATTTTTTTAAACTTTATAAACTTTCATATAAAAAAAAATTATTCTGGAAACCAAATCTATGGCAAGTTTGCACCTAATCCAAGGATGTTTGGATTTATAAGAAGAAATACTCTATTATATGATAAGGAGAAGAGTCACGTGGTCAGTTGGCCATAGTATTAGTGTATATAAAGTTACAGCGTTAATCCGGTGATTGTACGGTGGATGTTTAGAAGTTGATCCAAACTCCATGTACACGTACACTGTAGCTTGAACCGAGAGATCCTGCCTAAAATGTTCAAAAACTATATTTGAAAAGGCTACGTTATTGTTCATTATTATTTATGAGAATTTGGTCAAAGATAAAAAAAAACAAGTACAACTTTTTACAGCGCAGAATATTTGTTTGTTTTATTGTTATTATATGGGTTAGGATTCCATATCCGGTGCAGTTGGTTCGGTGGTCCTTATCCCGTATGTTCAATCCCGGTGAATTAAAGCTGTTTAATATATTTGCGATTTGTGAAGAAATAGGAACGAAAAGTTGGAATAAGTCCACCTTTTCCACCCCCCACTGCCACGTCCATCCAGTAAAAATCTGGTAAAAATCACTCCCCACACCACTACCCCTTACACTGCACAATCTTTGAAGATTTTTGTTTTTGAGAATGTGTAAATAGGAGACAACAAAAGAAAAGGTTTGAAGAAAGGCTAACTGACCAAGTTTCATTTTAATTGGATTTTTAATGTGTGATTTATTTTCATTAGATCACAGATTAAAATCAGTTTGTAATCTGAAAATAATTTTCATCCCTTAACCAAATATTAATGCGTGTTGGCTTTTGTTCCTGAATTGGACAAATGTGCCTGATTTACCCGGTGAATGTTAAAAAAAGTATTAACCCTGTTTTATTGTTGAGATAAAGGGTGGGGATTAAAGGGAGATGGAAGCATTTCTGTTAATTTCTTTTATTGTACAGCTTATAGCCTTTCTATGATTTTTTTTTATTCTGCTTAATCCAAAAATGGTAAATGATTTTTTTATTTCCATTTCTTTGGTCGCCATCATTTATTTTACGAATATTTTTTTTCTTCCGTTTATTGAATGATTCGCAGAACCCGGTGCATTAGTTTGTAGAATTGAAATTTTTTATTGCTATTATTGTGAGTTAAAACACAATTTTTTAACATATCCGGTGAATTTTTAAGCAAACTTTGGAACTAATCAAGTCTTGTTGCATTAAGACTTTTCCGTGCTTTTCTGAGCTTTGCTTTTGCTTTATTACTTTTTATTTTCTTTATCCGCTTATGACTTTTGTTCAACTTTTATTAATTTTCACGAATGACAGACCTAATAAGCGACGTTTGCATAATACCCCTTGAAAGCGATTTCGATTTATTTGGACTATTTATGAAATGTAGGCAAAATAACCAAATATCCAGGTTGTTTTCGATGTGTTCATTAAAATTAACTGCCGCTAATCTATGCTCTCCTTCGCATAATTTTTTATTCGTGGAAACGTGTGATTTTTAAAAATGGTAAAATCTAAACTTTTTTCCCTAATATTTCATTATTCGCATGACATCCAAAGCGAAGGAAGTCGAGCCTAGATTTTATTTTTTCCACCTTTATTTATGTGCACTTTATTTTTATTCGCTTTGCCTTCACCAACTTTGAAAAATAAATTACCAAAAATTCAACTTGGAGCAGTTTTTAAAAATCAAGTTTTATAGTCAGAATATTCTTCTTGTTTGACATGATGTATAATTCAGTTTCATGAGTTTAAATTTCAACAATATTTAAACTTGTGGCAGCAGCTATAAAAATTTTACGAATATTCGTTCAAATTAGTAGTTACATTTAAAAAAATATAAAGCAAGATAGTTATAATTAAAAAATAGTTTTTTTCCAATTGTTATTAAATCGAATTTTCAATAATTCCCCTTTATCAGTTTTATCATGCTTTTGCAAATTATGTCAAATATATATTTTAGTTTGCATTGAACTACACATGTTGAACACAATGCATACATTTTAAAAACTGCTTTAAGTTATCTATACTTTGCATCCATTTTGCTTTTCTGAATTTGCTTTAGCCAAATTGCAAATCCACGCTAGGAAATCCCACTAAAATTGGCACCTTAAATGTAACACGAGTAATAGTAGACTATAAAACACGTTTCTCTGTGCATCCAATCTTAACTCCAATTCTTAGATTTTAAGAACGCCGATTTGCCTTTTTCATCTGCAATATTTTTGTCACTGGCGCCCCCAGCCTGTACAGTACCACCCACGTGGAGCTATAGCCCTGCCCCATCATATACACTTCTGTGATCACATTTTCAATTTTTCATCCCTTCTTTTGCAATGTCACGTTTTGTGTAAAATTGTGCACACCTTTTATCTGTTTCTTATCCTCACAAGCAGTCACCGCCATCAGTCTTCCTTCGCCCCATCCGGAAAATACCTTTTTACCATAGACAGTATTCAGTAATTAAACAACAGGGACTTACAAACGACGTCTTCCGAAAATTGCTTACACTTTTAAAGTCGTAGTAGTTTTCCTTCTCATTTGTAGGT
>JAQGCC010003309.1:0-15708 GCA_034698905.1 Xestoiulus laeticollis
GGCAGCGCCGCAGGCCGGCGTCTCCTAGCAGTTCGTACTGCATTTTTGAGGTAGTCTAGGATAATACGTAAGTACCTAATTTGTTATTTAATGTTCTTCAATCATGGCTTAACAAGTTTACGGTCTAATTTTCCCAACATTCTCTTGGTCAGAAAAATTCCCTGATTTTTCCAGGGTTTTCCATGACCATTTTAAATTCCCTGACATTCCAGAGTTTTTTCAGGTTGTGTGAACCCTGCCAACAGTAAACCAAAAACGCAACAGAGCTTAAGTCTGCTTTTTATTGGGCATTTTTTTGTGGCACCCAGTAATATTCAAAACGTTCTAGATGGAAGATGTTTGTAATATTAAACGTTTAAAATCAGTCAACAAGATAACGATCTGAATCGACAGACTTTCGTTGAAGCTGAATTAGTGGCATTAACCCTAGCCAAACATACAATCAAACGACTTGTACAGACATTTATGAGTTTCCCTGTTTGGCCACCACATTTCCAGGAATACTTTTCGAACCCTCCTCACCAAAACTGCTTCGTTTACCTTGGCGATGTTAGTAAAGAGTAATTTATTTGTGATGCCCTCCTTTCCCCTCATGCCTCCCCCTTCCATTAAAACCTCCCTCAAACCCCCCACTCCCCCCACACACACATGCCCACGAAAAAAAAAACAAACACGCGCGAGGGCCGTCCATATAATCCGCACAAACCGCATTACCACCTTGTGTCCCTCCACACCTCGGTCCCTCCCTGCATCAATTCTTTGTTTAATTACAACTGCATTTGATCGCCCTTCTCTTTCATCCCTTAGCCCCTTCAAGGCCTATCCCTTACTTTTTACTTCTGCAACCCCCCACGTTACCCCCTGCCCTGTTTAGCATACCAAGAAAAAAAAGAATCGGCACCCAACCATTCCTCCCCACCCCACCCCCCTAAGCCTTTTTTTTAAAACCGTTCCGAAATAGTCTAGGCCTAGAGGATATGGAAATTAAACGAGAGAATTCGTTTAAAATTCACCTTGCTCAGTTCTTCGATTCTCCTTATTTGATAAGGGGACGTGGATGACGTTTCGAAAAAGACGTAATCTGTAATAAAAGCGAGAAAGAATATTAGCTATTTTGACAAAATTAGCAATAGTTTGGGAATTTTTTTTTCTAATTGTGACAAAAACATCAAAAAATAGTCCCACACTCTAATTAGCCCAAGTCTAGCCTTATCCTCAAGACACTAGTTTTTTTATACAATGTCTTTTCGTTATATGTACACACGGAGAAGAGATTCAGTCGAAAGCTTTAGACATCGATCAATACACTAATCAATAATCGAAATTAAAATCGACAGAGTTTTGGCTACAAAATTTAAATTCGAATGTCAGCGATTATGGGGGCGCCTCCTTTGAGGTGACCCACCTCCACCCCGAAAACGACACAAAAATAAGTCCCTTCTAGTTGTTTTGGATAAACGGAAAAATCAAAGGGCTATCTGAAATCGATATTCGAAATCAACTATTACCTATCAATAATTGGTCAAGTTTAAGCCTAAATAGCAACGTGTTAAAGAACCGCCATCAGCAGCAATAAAGGAGATCAAAGACTTACCACCAACTCTGTACATGTTTGCCGCCATGCTTTGTGCGAAACTTGAAGGTTGCAGAGCACGACTGAACGTCCCCGAAATCAAATTCCTGAGTTTGAGTAATCGCAAATTGAAGCAAAATTGCGATTGTTGGCCACCACGCCGGGTAAATCATTACACGACGCTAAAGCAACATCGCCATTTTGGATCTCTTCGTTCGTTTCCCCCCCTAAACTGGAATGACGTCATTTTCGAATCAAGATTGGAGCGCCTCTATAGCGCTCTCTAATTTGTCAATATGCAAACGAATGACAATGGACTGAGTAAGTCCTCGTTCTCTACGATAGAGCGCTCCCGATTTATTTTTTAAAGTATGGCGCCAAATGTGGAAGCAGTTTAGAATTTCACTATGACCCTAATCATAATTATACTCAGTGAATCTAGGGCAATTGGTCAAAGGACATTTCCCCACACCTAACCTAAATTTGGGGACGTGTGGCCTACTGGGGCCCCCCAAAAAAAAGGTAGCAAAACGTTTCAAGGGCCTTCGAATCCTAGATCATGCAATTTGGTCCGAGAATATTAAAATTAAATTATAATTGCTATTTATAAAATAACGCAGTTTAAACACATTTATATAAAATTATAAATACAGGTATCTCGATATTTTAAGAGCAAATTGGATCTTCAATATTTTTTTTAAAACTGCTGAGCTATATCTCTTTGAAACTCCCATAGTTAATTGTTAGATATACGTACATCCAAACTAAGGGCTTGAATCTCCTAAAATTCGTTCAGTTCTCCCAATCTACATGTACATGCTTATAATTGCGATATTTAGATAGTTAAATTCAACCTTTCTTTGATTGATGATGACAGAAGATTGTACAATTTTCATTGCCCGAGTGTCAAAATAATACAAATTATATGGAAATAAAAGTCAATAGTGCGAGTGAGATGAAACGATGAAAACTGGCCTGAATAACATTACGGACATACAGTATACATGTATAATTGCTTTTTGCCTCGAAACCATAGCTGATCAAAATATCTGAAAACCTCAGAAATGAACGTTTACAATTTTTACTTTCTGAATAGCCTAATAATATTTACTGTTGTTATTTGGGGAGTGAACTTTTGTCCATTTGCCTACCTTTCCCTATATTCTTTTCTGCAGTACAATGAATTTCCATGACAAGTTATCTTAAGCTTTTCCATCTATATGCTTAGCATTATTATTCAACTAATGGACTGCTGCTAAGCAGATCTATCTAGGATACTATGAAAGGGCAGGCAAATTTTGCAATAATTTATCAAAATACAATCAAACATTTTAACCCACTTACGCAGTTGCACCGAAACGGCAACTGCAGTTATGAAATATTATATGCCTATTTCACATTCATGCTGGGTGCAACAGGTAAAATCCCACTATACTGAGATCAATGCATTCTTTTGGATTCGTAGTTAGGAAATCTATCTTCAAAAAAGACGTTTATTTTAAATGAAATAAATATTTTGGAAGGAAATAACTTGAAATGGAAATATGAATACAGAAACGAATGCGTTGATCACCATGCATGCTAATGAGGCCCTGATAAGTTTACATACATACTTTGTTATACAGCCTATAGATGCATTACTTTTTTAACCGTATATCAAAGAAATCAAAACTAGTCCTTAATTGATAAGGAAAGGCCGTATAAAGAACTGTCTTATAGCGAGGTAAGGGTGCACTTTATGCATGTACGCCCACTGGACAAGCAAAGGGAAATTAAATCCACAACCGTTTGATGTAGTTTGCCAACAAGTCTATGATTACGGCAAAAAAAGGCATTTTATTTTGAAAAAATCCCAAAGGAGCACAACGTTGGCAATCTGGAAAAAAATAACTTATCCAATGATTGCGTATGCATAAGCGTATCATCAATCACATTATTGTAATTACACCACCAAGAAGTATAAATTTGACCATAATGCTACAAAACTATTAAATTTATTTACACTGCTATCAATATTATGCGTATATAAACCTGATAAGAACTCAACCTAAAATAACACACTTCACAGCCATACATTTCTAGCTGCACTTGTGTTGTAATCACAAAGGTTAAACAGTGAGAAGCAAAGAAGTTTCATTGCTCATCAGCTGCGTGTTTTTAGCGATCTTAAAGAATTTGTAATTCAGTTAAACACAAACAATAGTGGAGAAAATGAAATAAAAATAACCTTTTCTTCCATTATTATTTAAAAAAATATTTCTGATATCAAAGCTTAAAATGATGAACTAACTGCCTTCGAACATTAGAAGGAATATACAAGACTGCAAACAACACCGCTCCTTCCTGCCAAACAGGAAAAATATTACCCTTAAAAAGGGACAAATTAACAACATCAGAAGAAAACAGGGCGTCTGGGCCGTAAGTCTTTTTTTTTTAAACAATAATTTTTAAATATGTTTATTTAAAAAAAGTTTATGGAGTGTTCAATTATCTTCTGCCACTAATTTAAGTATGAAGTCTCATCAACAATTATAATATTTCAGGAACATTTTAACTTTAAACACTGCACTACAGGATGTGCATCTGCTAAAATATGGTTAAAGTGGCAATGGCTAATTTGCTTTTAATACAAGCGCATGACATTTTTTTCCAGATAACATTGCTAAATGTGACATTTTGTAGTTAAAACGCCTGATTTCTTTAAAAGCTATACAATTTTTTTTGCATTTATAACATTTAGCCTGTTTTCCTCGTATGCTGTTCAAATTCCTAATAATTTCCAAGTATTGAAACTTGTCCTACAGTAACAATTACAAGCGATAATTTGATATAGCATTAAAAATTTGGCACATTTGGCGACAAGGATATCGATAAACATAACAACAATATTCATATGGAAATAAAAGTACCTCTCAACTGTCAAAATCTAACAATTAGATTAGCAAATGCAAACAAGCAAAGAATAAATGAGGATTTCTTTAAAGATCTAAAGTTGAATGAAAAACATAGCAAAGTTGGCGAGAAATTTTCAACAAGACAAAACTGGAACCATTGATTTAGGACTAAAAAGTTTGTAAACCATAAAGTTAAAATCATCACCGGATTTGTTGGTCCTGTTCATCCCATGTAAAGCTGGCAAACAGTGGAAAGGGCATCAAGGTATCGAAGGTAGGAAAAAACGAGGTAGATCTTCAGCCGATCAAATTCAATGAAATTTCATTTTAGTTATCTATATTAGGAATAAAAAAATGAGAGCAATGTTATATATGTATGTAATGTGTAATTAACGAATAATTCCACATGATCTTTTTCAAGAACTTTCAGCTAATATTTTCGCAAGTCTCAAATTCATCATAATTTTTATAAAAAAAATAAATTACATAAACCCCCAAATATATTTTAACTTATTGTTGCACCATAAACGAAAAATTACGATGTAAATTTTAAAAAAATGCTTGATCAAATAAGCAATTCCTTAATTGTTATTACCTTCTGTCTGATATTACCTATTTAGGAAAAGTAATAAACTTTACATATGCTTACCTTTTGTAAATGCACCACAGCATTTAAAAATTTTGCAGACAGGCTGGGGATACAACTTTTTTGAGTATTGCTGCCTGAGGAACATGAAACGACTCGCAAGATAATGGTGAAGCCCCAACACCAAAATGCTTCAATAATGTTGAAAGGCACGAAGAAACAAGCCATTCAATTGGTGCGAGGGATTTACCACTAATCTGTCGTCAGCTAGTGGTTTTTAAATTCTTTTCACATTCGTATACAAATTTCCTATAATAATCGATAAAAAATATTAATTAGTTCTCATTAATAGTCATAACAGAAATTCAAATTTGAAAGTAATTAAATTGAGATACATTCCATTAAGGGTATTTATACGGCTTGAATACATGTATATATAATCAAAACATGAATAAAAAATTTGGATAAAATATTCGAGAATGTCATTAATGCCGTTGTTGGACAACAATAATAAACTGACAAAGAAGCTTTAAGACTTGAACAATTACCTTTACATGAAGATAACCATGAAGATGCTGACATTTTCTTTAAAGTCACTCATTCCATAATTACTGTAAATAAAAAAAAAAATCATATAGATGAATCAAACTCGCAAATCAATATCCTATCATGGTCAACTTTTGTAAAATGTTATGATTAATACATTTCTTTTTATTAGAAAAATGACACTCAGATCAAGCAGACACTTCATTGTAAATTAGGTAAACATTTTAAGGACAATAAATTTTCGCATTGTTACCGTAAATAATCGATTAAACCCCAGACTCAAATAATCCCCCCGACTCAAATAAACTCCTGACCATCCACAAGCATATTTGCTAATGAACCCTGAGTATTAGGGGAATTCTCTAAGTGCTTGCTTATCACATTTTACAATATCTTTGCCCAGTTCATAGCAGATTTCCCTTATTACTGAAATATCAGGCAAATAAAATACTGGTACCGTATTTGCTTGTTTCTGGTAAGTTTATGTCAGTTTTAATTTACTGATACCAGCTTTAAAGAATAAAAATAATAAACTCATGTCTCGATTGAACACGGTCTTGAATAAACTCCTGGTCCATTTGTTCCTTATTTTTAAATAATCCCCGGGGGTTTATTCAAGCATTTATGGTATATTAACTGGTGGTAGAATTTAGTAGCGGACAGATGCACACATATGTATATTTATGGATGTTTATCAATCAATTAATAGATGAAATTTGTGTGTTAATTTACAGGATAAATCAAACATGATCGTTATGAGGAAAGCAATTTGAAGGCTTTTAAAACGGATAGAATTGCATTAAAAATCGTACTCTTGGTATTGTGCAATTCCGAGGGAAGCTTTATAATTTGGCCTGTAGATGAGGGCATTTGACCCTGACATAACAATAGTAAATTGGTTATGGATCGAGGGTCCGAACTTAGGCATGTACATGTATGTACGTATAAATGCACTAAAATGCGCATAAATATTGAATATTAAATATTCAATATATTATGAAGGCATGATGTACACAATGTTGCTTTTGGGATATAACAACACACCATGAGCCTTGGAATGATAAAAGGTTAACTCAACGACTCAATAAGTTATAGGCAATGACAATAGTGTATCATATATCGACAAGAGACAAAAAGTGGAATTTTGTTCAGAAACTAGCAGCACATGGTGGACATTTTGAATAACAAACTACTCTTGAAAATTGTGAGAGAAGGATAGTATATACTGAAAGACATAAAATGTAAACTAACCTCGAACGAGCTAACTTGCAAGGACACAAATGGGTAATGTTTTGGTTTTATGCAGTGTTGGGCTGCGGGTGAAACGATATCCATTGCTTTGCTCTTCACCTTGACTGATTTCCGCTTCCTTTCCAATTTCACTTCACTGCCATTATCTCTGTCATTTTCAGCAAGTCCATCATGTGCAGACAATAGCGTTTTTAAGATGAGTTTACTGGGCTGGCTGAAGAAAACATGAAGGACAAAGCTTAGTTATTAAGAAATTAAGATGAGCAGTTCCAAATTTAATATTTTTCAATACTAAAGGCATTATGAAAATTCTGATTGCTGATCTTATGCATATTTTGCCATTTATTGATGCAAGTCCAAAGTCACGTAACTACAATCTACTTTAACTTTCATCATGTTTCTAGATAAATGTTTATCTATATTAATATAATCAAAACGAATTTAACCCCATTAAAAAAATTAGGATGTAAAGAAACTCACCATTCACTGTAACCGTAAGAATTGCTTATTCCCAAGTTTGGCCTCTGGGCATTAGCTTCGGAACCAATCAAATAATTTAAGTTAGTTTCAGAATTTCTGCTGCGCTGTTTAGGAAGAGTGAGATCTAAAGGCTCATCTAAAAAAAATAGAATTTTAGTAAATGCTATTTACTCTCCCTCATTTCTAATAATCCTCACTGTGGGGAAATTGGTCAAATACCTGATATGTGCAACTCTGATTTCTCCTTCCCGTTTGCCAAAATAAGGTTTTCGGACAGCCCGTTCACAAACTGAGGTATAGAAGGATAACTAAAGAGGTACGGCGCTCGAATGCCTGCAGGAAACGGCATTCGGGACGATGGAAGAGATAATCGGCCATTTGCTGCGGATGGAAGGCTTTGCCACGCGCCATTTGGAGGAATGCAAGCTATGGAAGAGGCGTACAATGACGCAGGGTCCACCAAGGAAGCACCGGATGAGGCAGAATCATCAGATCGTGGAGAGTGATTATCCCCGTGTGAAGAACGATTATGGTAAGACTTGGTGTGAATATTTTCTCGGGCTTAAAAAAATAGAGTAAAAAAATTAAAACGAATTTCTCAACGGAAGTTAGTCTTTGAAACCAAACGTCTAACACAATAATGGGTGTGAAACGAAACGCAAAATTGTGCACACAATGTTAAGATTATGAAATTAGGCTGCTCAATCCCAAATGTTGATCCACATATGCAATAATTTTCAAATGTCCGATTACAAAGTAACTCCTGCCAATCAAACAAATTCACTCATATTTATAAATACATCATCCAGCTAAGGGGAATTTCAAATTATACAGATTTGTAAATTTAACTAACATTTTTTCGCTCATTTTTGTAACGTAAATGCCAATATGATGTAAAAAATTAAAATGATCAGTGCCAGATTACTAATTAATTAATATAGGTAATTGCCTAAGGGCCCCGCGACAGCGACAAGGCTCGATATTAGACATTGCCAGAGCAGGACATTTTAATATGTGAATTTCTTAAAAAACAATAAACTTTCTTTTTGTTTAATAAACTTGTTGGTTAGGAAAGGGCCCCGCGATTTCGACTGCCTAGGGGCCTCAACAGAGCTTAATCCAGCAGTGTAAACGATTGTAACAAATCATTGATCAGTTGTAAATAAAATAAGGCTAATTCTGATGAGTTTCAATGCATAAGGGCCATTTTTAATTTGCGATAGTTCCCAACAAAACAAACAATATTTAACACAACTCTTTCCATGCATAACCTTCCTTTAATTTCAGAAACCTTGTGCAAACACCTGCAGCAATACTTACAGATTGTCATCGGAGAAAACTGTTCGCTCCTTGGAGAAGGTACAGATATTATGCCATGCAACCGTTGTTTGTCTACTTTTTCGAATGGATTAATCCCTCGGTTGTCCACTTCCCCAGTTGGCGCACAGGAGTAGTTGCCAATAGAAGAACCGTGTGGCAAAAAAGCTGAAATAAATGAGACTTTGATTACCATATGTTAAGCACTAAAAGAGCAAATTATAATATATATATATATCAAAATGATATGAAGAATCAGTTAAAAAGAAAATTAATTGAATGATCGACTGCATTATTTAAAAGTTCAAGGGTGATTCGGCATGTTTCTGATGTCAGGAAAACAATAGCCACACAAATCAAAAAGCCTTACATTTCTGACTAGAATCTGCGTGTCCAAGTGTTCCATTAGCAGACATCCGCATACCGTTGCAGTATTTTAGCCACCAACGGTAAGTCGTAGTTGCATCAATTTTATATCTGTAACGCATTTCAATGAAACCAAATGTGTATTAGCACATATACTGCTTGCCTAATATCGCAACCTAAAAACATAGGACAATTCTAACCTAGAAGCGACTTCGGTGAAAACTCCTCTAGGAACATATTTTGTTCGAACATCTCCACCTAGGTTTAATATATCACCGATGACAAACGCACGGACAGCTTCGCCTATAGTTCGGCCCCTGCCATAACCCCCTTTTCTTTTTCTTGGCTGACCGAGGTCAGCGTCACCTAGGTTCCTTGTGGAGTTCGATAACGTGGGTGTCATTTCCTTCACTGGTAAAAGGTCGTTTATCGGAACAACAGGTTGCATATCTTTAGTAACATTCCTTAAATTTGCAATAGTAGCAGCTGGAGTGGTAAGGAAAGAGCGCACATTGTAGGACTGACTAGATGAGGGCCGTGGGCACTGTCCATCATCTTTTGTTGCAACGATATCACATTCTTGCTTGACTTTCTTTAAAGTTGAAAAACAAGCATCATCAAGTGGATTCATATCCATCGGTGATCCATTAAACCGCTTTTTTGTCAAGGTAGCATGTAACAGAGGTCGTTGGTGACTTTTTGCTTCCTTATTGGGACTATAAGTTTTATTAAGATCAGAGCTGTGACGACTGGGCGAACGCCCATTAGCTTCCTCCTTCACACTCTCCTCAGGATAGCAGCACTTCCTGCTATTTGTGTTTTTCGACTTGCATTGAACCTGGTCTCTCTCACTGGAGTGTGGCTGAGCAGGGCATTCCCTTTTAGAGGTTAAAAGCGCCTCTAAGAGCAAGCAATCTGCTGAAGAGGAGTCTTTTTGACGTTTATCGTTAAAGCATTCACTAGTAGTGCATTTGGATGCCAGACCTTCAGCTATGTTGGCAATATTGTGTGACTTTCTTGTAGATGATTGTTGACCAATCAAACGCTTGAAATTCTTGCAATCGCCTGAACCTATTTTTTTCAAAAATAGTAGAAAAATCATTCAGATGAGGTCAGAAAAATGTGATATAATGTAGGCTTACATTAATCTATTCACTACTTTCTAAGAGAAATGGTCACAATAAACAATGTCAAAAACTTTGGCAGAGTTTAACGAAGTAGGCCTACATTAAATATCAAGCCAAACATCTTACCGTGTACACAAAAGGAATTGCTATCAAGAACTGCACGACCAGGACAACGCGCCGCTCTTCTCAAAACACACTGTGGAAACATGGGCATCTTTAAAGATTGACTAGATTGATGCCGACTCCGTACAAAGTATGTCAGAAATTGGCCGTTTGATAGTTTCTTCTTGGCTTTAACAGAAGGAGGATTCGTTGCCAATGGCCACTGAGGATTTTTGTCTACCTGAGATTCTGAAAACAGAAATAGTAGATTACACTTTACAAAGGGTTACATCGTGAAACATCTAGAGTTAAACAATTGGAAAAGCTACATTCTCACAACCGTGTCAGGAGTTAGCAACAGATTTCTTTAACGAGAAAGAAATTGAGATATATCTACCGAGACTAGGCAGTTCCTGCGGTTGCCATGGGGGCTGTGGAAGGGCTGAAGGAAGAGGAGCACATGGGTGGTAAGTCTTGCCAAAGGATTGCATCCATTGTTTTGGTTGCCCGTGATCATCCAAATCATGCCGAAGTTCCAAAATACAATGCCCATCTAAAAATAAATTCAATTTATTCAAACTGTTATAGATTTCATCATAAAATATATAATCAAGCCTCCAACAGTTAAATTGTAATATCGTAAATGCTCGATCAAGAGCGTAATTGCTAATGAACACTGGGTCTCGAATAAACCCCGAGTGTTAGGGGAATCCCCTAACCCTAAGTGCTTGCGCCTTACGCTTATGGCTTCACGTGCATAGGGGATTCCCCTTATTATTGAAATATCAGGCAAATAAAATGCCGGTATAATGTACCATAGATGCTTGTTTCTGGTTAATTAATTTATTGATACCAACTTTATGAAGGAATAAAAATTAGAAAACCCCAGTATTTACGATAATCTTTAACAACAAAACGAAAAAAAATAAGACTACAATGTATATTGAGAAAAATGTTTTAGGCTACTGGTTAGTGGTAATATAAAGGCACTGTTGCTGTGAATACAACCAAAGTTCAGAATAAACATTTTACATAAAGACCTACTCACTATTAATAATAAAAAGATCTTGCCAAAACAGTTGAGAAAAGATTGATCAAAACTTCCTACACATATATATGCTTGTTCCGTATAATAATTAAACAAAATGAACATTCACAGTTTCCCCCTGATTGAGGTGTGATAGAGTAGATGAAATAAAGCAATACCAACCTGTATATTTCAAGACACCATCAGCCACTAACAATAAATATAGATATATAATCGCATGCCAGTAATTCCAGTCCAGCAAAAATTAGAAGCAACATCTGGTATTAGGTCTGTTAACTAGCTGAATTACAATTTGGAAATCCTCACCAGCTCATGCATTTCACCAGAATTAATGACTCACCATCAGTTTTCACTAAAATTTGTTAACGTCAGTGCCAGCCTGTTTCTTACCATGTCATCTGGGAATGTAGGCCTTCATTATAATTAGCAATTTCTAAGGATTCTGACTTTTCTGAAAGTTTTTGCATATAACGTTTACTTGCCTCGAAAAAATCTCAGTTTTCCACCAAAATCAGCTGTCTGGTTAACTGCACTTGCTGAAGGGCTATGGACTTTTCCATTTAGTTGTCTTTTCGGCAAAGGATTGTCGTGCAGTTGCTCGTTGTCGCTGCTGCTAATGCTGTCAATGCTCCGGCACGGCTTAACTTCGATGCCATTTAACGACACTGGGCTTGAAGCAGTAGCATCCATGATCTTTGTGCTCTGGGAATCTGACTTTGAAGAGTCTTGTGAGCAATCCCCGCCATCTTCTTCATCACTACCACAACTGCTGCTCGCACCACCGCCACTGGCACTGCTCTCTGTGCCGTTTCCTGCGGTGTCTCCTTTTTCTACTACTGCGCTGTCATGAGGACTGGTCGAGCGTGGCATCGTCTATGAGGACAGCAGGAATATTAGGGATATGAGCTTGCGCTCCAGCTCTTCTGTTGATTAGATCCCAGATGCTGAACAAGAAAAAATCACCTGCAATGGATTAAGTAATTAGAATCACGGGTTGTTGTTTGTCTACAATATCCTGCTCCAAAAATTCATTTTCATGCAAGTAAGCTATTTTTGATTTGGAAACTGTTCTACCAGATAAAACTGCTCATAAACAAATAAACAACATTGTCAAAGATAGCTAGCAACAGTTTCTATATGGTAATTTATCAAATTTGTAACAGTTTAACAGCACATGCATCAGCAATAAATAGCCTATGTCACTTCCAGGTGATGATCCTAATTTAAGGTGGTGGTACACAGTCGATTTTTCTACTAGAGTTGCCCTAGCTAGAGCCATCAAAGAGCTTTTTACCTGAACTCTAGGCATGTACATGCATCGGTAGAGCACTAGTTCAGGTAGAAAGGGCAACTCTAGTAGAAAAATCTACTGTGTACCACCACCTTAAATTAGGATCATCACCTGCAAGTGACACAGGCTATTTATTGCTAATGCATGTGCTGTTAAACTGTTACAAATTTGATAAATTACCATATAGAAACTGTTGCTAGCTATCTTTGTCAATGTTGTTTATTTGTTTATGAGCAGTTTTATCTGGTAGAACATTTTCCAAATCAAAAATACCTTACTTGCATGAAAATGTATTTTTGGAGCAAGATATTCCCTGAACTCTAGGCATGTACATGCATCGGTATAGCACTAGTTCAGGTAGAGATCTCTATGATGGCTCTAGCTAGGGCGACTCGAGCAGAAAAATCTACCATGTATCACCATCTAAACGATATTTAAAATATACATGTAAGCTTATCTAAATTTGGGACATAAATGTATAAAAAGTTCTGAAACCAAATTTACCACTTACTTTTGGTGGACTATTAACATATATAGGCTACTCTAATTTTTGCCAACTGATAACCACATATGGTTAAATACTCATTTTTGAATTCCCCGCATAAACGGGGGTCATGGCGTTTACTAATCATACAAGCAAAATGCAGCATGTGCCCATAATATAATTGAGGTAATGAGAAAATAGGTGGTTTTGTATGCTTTATGAGTTCAGGTGTCGAAAAGGAAAAAAAAATGCAAAAAGAATGACTGCATTAAATACACAAAAAATGCATGGTGTCAATTTTGTGCCCCATTGGAAAAAAAACTGTTGCATCACCTAATAAGATGTAAGATACCGAGGAACCCCATAGTAAATAATTAATTCAATACAAATAAAGCTAAATGGCAGAAATACTTGGATAAGACTAATGACGTCATGCAAAACCAGCCAATCAAAGAGCGTTTTGATTTTTGAGAAATTCATTGTTTAGTAAGCTTGTTTTTGTTTATTAAACATGTAAATGGCATTTCATTATACAGTACATGTATATACTACATATATTATTCTGGCCACTAAAAATGGCCTTATGGTGATGTAGTGAAACTACCCTATAACATGTATTTGGATACATCACTGGCACGCATCCTGGATGAATGGATAGTTTACAAAATGTCCGTGATTAAAAATGTATTAGGGAACCTTGTGAGGTAGTTTACACAAAAGTCAGCCAAGAAAAATAGACCCTCATGTCTAACTTTCTAAATAAATTCAAAAACCATGAAAGAAAACAAAAAATTACCAGGAGAAAATTTTGGACATTAAATAAATTGAGGAAATGACTTAGGAGGAAAACCAACTTAATTCATATCTCTTTGTTTCATTCAAAACTTCAGTTTAAGGACTGACAAACTGAAATTACTCAATACAAGATCAATAAATGCCACACTATTTGTCACGCAAAATGCTGCGTTGGCGGTTTCGAATTATCACGCGTTGGTACACAACAAATTTTCTCTTATTAAACGAAAAAAAAAAGTGATTGCCTGAACAACATTTCTTCCAAAATTTACATTAACTTGTCATGCTTCCGGATAATATTTTCCCCTTTCGGGTATATTTTGGACTTTAATGACACCTCCATATTCTCAACGCCTGAAGCCACTGCCCGACTATTCCGCCTTTCATGTCGGTCATGAATGAAAAACCAATTATTTATGAATATTAAAAAAAAAAGCACCAGTCCTTTGCATGGTTTTATGTAAAAGTGGGACATTAAATATTTTCTTGCATGACAGCCAACACATGGACCTTAATTATGAAACTACCAGATAGACCTATGATTTTCAAGTTTATTCGACAGAGTATAGTAATTTACATAAAAATTCAAATAGCCAGATCATGAGCAGAATTTAAATGCAGGCAAGGAGGTAGAAAATGAGGATCAGGCGCGAGAACAACAAAAACGAAACAACAAAAAATAAAAAGTAGCAACGGAGAGCGAGTGCCACAGTAGCGTGACCACATTCCAGACTTTCAATTTAGTATTACGAGAGTCATTCTACGGTTCGTTGCCATGTAAGGCCTATGACTACCTCACATTTGGAGAGTGAAAGAAAGAGCTCTAGGAAATAGCACAAAATCTAAAACAACAGGAGGAAAAAGATGACGAGGATGTAACACGCCAGAATGAAAAGCGCAATTAGGCTTTATGCAATGCGTTGAAGGCAATTCAAAAAAACAGCCTATGAGATCAACATCCTGGAGCACTGCGTTTTTATCATCTTGGCAAGACAAAATGTAATAAACGCTGAAGCACCAGATGGTTACCGGACAGACCATAATCCTTTCCTTCATTTTACCATTAGCATCCGAAGCTCCAGTAACAACGAGCACTTTGTTTCATTGTTGTGTCACATTGCCATCTACAGTCCATGGTCTAGAACTCGATCTTTTTGCACTTGAGAATCCTCCACAAATGTTGATTATGCTTGTTAACCCTCCATTAGGCGCGAATGGGTCTAATAAGCCTAAGTGATTTTATTTTATTAATACATGTATTTCTGAATCAGATAGAGATATCGCATTGGGCCATCGTGACATCTCACAAATGTCTATATAAAACTGTGTACAAAAGCCACACAGTGATATGTTGCATATTTCCCCAATAATTAGAGCGTAAAGGGGGAGAGGTAGAGGATTTTGGTCTATTGGACCCAACGTGCCCAGTTAAATCTTCTGTGCAAATCCAATGTGATTTGAATCCCGCGAGTTTTTTTTTATTATTATTATCGACAGTGAGTATTCGAACTGTTAGGGATTATATTTGATTATTTGTAGTTCTTCGCGTATTTAGTGAATAATTATGAAAAGTATAAGAGTAAAAACAAGGTTCAATCTAAATTGCCCTTCAGATAGGTCTACCTTTGTTTAGTTTTTAAAAATAAATTTATTATATAAAATCCTTTCTCAAAGGAGTTGGGTAGTTATGAAATGCAAGAAAAAATATTGTTTATAATGAAACGTGGACAATAAATGCATGTTATTGATGGAAGTCCAATAGACCAACGCGCTTAAGGGGGATCTGAACTGCATGTTTTGCTATGGGGAAATTTTAAAACCTACTTTAAAAAAAACTACTTGTTATAA
>JAQGCC010003310.1:0-15707 GCA_034698905.1 Xestoiulus laeticollis
ATTGTCCAATGTTCAGAATCATGGACTCACATTGTCCAATGTTCAGAATCATGGACTCACATTGTCCAATGTTCAGAATTATGGACTCACATTAATTGTCCAATGTTCAGAATCATGGACTCACATTAATTGTCCAATGTTCAGAATCATGGACTCGACACATTAATTGTCCAATGTTCAGAATCATGGACTCACATTGTCCAATGTTCAGAATCATGGACTCACATTGTCCAATGTTCAGAATCATGGACTCACATTGTCCAATGTTCAGAATCATACCCCATAGTGGATCAGATGTACCACAGTTTCCCACCTTAAGCTTCTGTTCTGATGAGGCGAAGCTCGAAATTTGAGCCAATTCGGTACCACAGTTGAAAAATTATCGACATCTAATCGGAGATGGAGCTCCAGGCAAGAAAAATCGAAAATATCACAGAATCCCCTATCAATAGCCTATCCGTATCTCGACAGCAACGATTGTTAGGGAAAAATGAGAATTGTAATCTGGCAACATGGTTCACGTGAAATTTGTCTTATTCCGCCATTTTGAAAACTGCCGTCTCAATAAAGAGGTACCTCATTGATTAACCTTGATCTGTAGCTCAGATGTAACTATCTGTGGTACCAATCCCAGGACTTGATACGAAGCTTGGTCTCAAGCAGCGCTATTTGTGCAACTGTGGTACAGGGGTTAGACTCACATTGCCCAATGTTCAGAATCACAGACTCACATTGCCCTTTCATCTACTTGGATCAAAAACTTCATAAATGCTTTATTTATTTATTTTCTGATCAATTTTCTAAGTATTATTTGTCGGTTTTTAATTTAAAGGGTTGCAAAGGTTTGCAAAATGTCAGCTGCAGAATTAAAGTTTGGAACTTGTGCAAGTTCAAGATTTCCAACTACTGCTCACAAAGACAGCTGCAGCTGTCAATGGTTGTTGAAGATATCGTACTGGTTGATATTGGAATTGGTCATTCATTGTGTACGAGTGTATGGCGTCTTGGCGTCACCAACAATTTTATTAGAATTTATATTTGTCAACTGATAAATGTATAAAACCAGTAATTGTAGGTCTTTTGGATATTTGTGTCCTTAATACAATACACAATTTTTCCATATTTTGGCGTTTTAAGAACATGTATCTCTAATACATGTACTTGTACATGTATGTCAGGCTTCAGTGAAGCATGCACAAACTGCTTCAACATTTCTTGAACGGGAGTGGCTATAGTTCTACCAACACAAAATCTGTATTTTTTTCCATGGGATACACGAAATCGTTCAGCTTGAAAACCACAAATGACCTCTATCTTTTCGTCCTTATTCCACGGTGAAATGTCCACTTTGAAGTCTTTGGAGAATTCTTGAATTTTCCAGAAATAAATGACGATCGATGTTTGGTGACCATTTCAGATGTTTGCAGAACTAGCATTTTTATGCCAACCTGCTTTGGCTCGTACAGCTGATGTCAACTTACCAGTCCTGTCTGGATTATTTGATCAACCTATAACTACAGAACATTGTTTAATTAAGACGAAATTCACCTGAAACATCGCACAACCATTACTTGCAGGTCGGGGTTGAGCACCTGGACACCTGCACCAGAATTGCCTTGCAATGTTTTTTTGAATATTTTGCTATGGCAATACATTTTTTTAGAGTAAGCCTTAAAGGATGATGCTATTGTTGGTCATGCCTAAATATTGTAAATCACATGCTCAATCATACGATTATATATATTTTTTTGCTCGATTTGCATTCTGTATGTAGGCCAACACTGCTTCGATATGTTTGTAGGCCATCTGTGTACAGTACATCAAATGCTTGGTTATCAGGACGATGGCATTTTGACAGAGGCCTGGGAAGGTGACTAAATTTATTGTAAATAGTTCAAAATTTTGTCGTTGCTTGACATAAGTGGAAAAATCCACAAAGGGTTGGCGGGGTTTATCGAGTTGTTGTGAAGCAAATTACTGGAATACATCCCCAAAGGCCATGACAAGCCAATTGCCTACAATCTGGAAACTGTAGAGAAATGACATCCTGTAGGATGTGCAAATTAAAGAGATTGTGCTTCAAATGAAACATATCAAGCGGTCTTAGAGAGAAAAATTATGAAAATAATGAGGTTATGGTACATGCTATCTACAATTTGTATATATGAGGCATGCATAGCAGCAATGGGACCAAATGAGATTTCCTAATATCAAAGAGACTCTGTGGTAGGGGAGAGTGGGATAGTTTGGGACATGTGGTAACAGTGACGTTTTAGGACCTAGGTTTGAGAGTATCACGGAATCGTTCACAAGTGTTATTAGAGGGATTGAGCAGCTTTGATTTAATCTTAACGGGAATGATAAACACACTATTACGCATGCGCAGCAATAAGTTATGCGTCGTAAAAGTCGTTATGCTCCACAAAGACGTTGTGGTATCACGTTAAACTAAAGAAATTGTCGTCTGCCCTCATCCACCAACCCATTGACGTCGTCCCCACGCATGCGCATTATGAAAAAAAAAAAAAAAAAAAAAAAAAACAGTGCTGCCAATGTCGTCAAGTATAAAGGAATCCTGAACAATCCCTCTATTATTGGATTCATTGGAGACATGGGGAGGGGGTTAGGTACAAATAAAATAACGGCTTAATTTTGATAAAACTGAATGATATTATATATACAGTAGATTGAGCAAAGGTTTACGTATATTTTGCATATATCTTTATATTTGTGTGAAATTTATTTTTTCCAGATATAAGCAAAAATGTAAAAACTGTCCCAAAGTACCCTACTCTTCCCTATCCCATGGCATGCTTCTCTTAATATTACGATTTTTGAGTCCTACTCTAATAAGAACATACTATAGACAAGATTTTTAATTTGAATAGCAATGGGATATGTTCCCTAACCTATGAAGCAATGAGATTTTTCACTAGAGGTAGATATATTCCCTGTGTGCACTGTTTAGTTGGTATCTGATAATTTCAATACAGCAGTGAAGAAGCAATGGAAAAAGCTAAACCAGCAGCATCAAGGAAAAGTTGCCATCGATTTGAGATCGATCTCAGTGTTATGCTCATAAGAGGAAGAAACATATGGATAAGTCTCTTACCAATACTACTGCTAATCTGAAAATGCCATTCTGTGAGCTGTATGCTTTTTTTTTAACGATCGATTACATTTTCCTTTATAGACCCTATAGAATCGTTCCATTACTTCATAATGCATCGATTTAGTTCATTGTTGAGATGCTATATGGGGTGTCTGATAAGTCAATTATTAAGGGGCGTTGATCCTGGGGACCTTTTGAGAAACCCATCTGATGATGGCTTGATCCCACGTTGACAAAAGTCCAAAAAAGTTTTGTAATTTTTAATTTTTTCTCCCATGGATGTTAGGCTGTGAATATGATACATAAATCGACGTGACCGAAAAATACACCTCTGTTAATTAAGGATTGAATGAAGGAATGTGGCCGCCATTTTGATGCAAATGGAGGACTTTAGGATAAATGCTGCATTGGAGAATGCATATTACATACATTAGCTCTGTAATTAGTAAGCAGAGTCCATGCGTTTGGAATGAAAGGGTTTTGTCTTTGGCATCGCATTCTAACAATTAATATGTCGCTGCATTCAAAACAAAATTACTGACATGTGATCAGGTGAAACGTTTCAAAAGTTTTAATGACAGGTATTGCATTTTTTTGGTGGTGGTCAAATAACAGTTGGATATGTATAGGTGATGACATCGAAACAGAATTCAGTGGTCATATTATTCTTGTTCAAAATCTCTTCTGATGTCCCTCTAAATCTCATCAGATTCACTATACAGTGAGACCTGTGAATAGCGCACCTGCTGGGACCAAACCATGGGGCTACTTGCAGGTAGTACGCTATATGGAGGGCCCTTATTCACAGGTATTACTGTATATGATCTGTTCTCTTCTGATGCCCCTTGGAGCAAACTCCAAGTGCCGGGAATCCAATGCAGCACACATATAGCAACCTTGTGAATGTGGATTCATGAATTATGTAACCAAACACTCTAAAAATTTAGATGATAACCTTGGATGGTGGTGCAGACCTATTCAACATCGCCCTCGTGTACATTAGCAACCAAATGATAAATTGCAAGACGTGGGCCAGTTTTTCATCAACCCTTAAATGCTATATTGGGCACAATGTAGATGTGACTGTTTTCTTGTATTTCTGTTGTGCAGGGTGGATTAATGAATATTTTTGGCCTATGACGACGTCAGTTGTAACGATATAAAGTACGACACGCCTTGTGTACATTATTATGCAATGGGACTGTTGGAAAATAATTGGAAATCCATTGAAATGAAAATGGGACTGTTGGAAAATTATGCTTTCTGTATATGGGCTGGAAATGAAATGGAATAATGAGCCATGCCAAATGGCATTGCTATTTCCATAGCACCAGTATGAATTTGAGATATTGTTGGTGGAGACCACCAATCAGCACATGTGCTGACACTACATTATAGCTAGTTCGGTGACCGGAAAATTACACACAGGGAAAACTCCGCACATCCAAATATTTGGCAAATAATGACCAATTTGGGCTAGGTTTGGATAGTTGTTCAGTTTTCCTAGTGCGCAAACTTCCTAGAATTTTTTGGTATTATATTGTGGAGAACATAAAGCTTTTAATGTCTTCATTCATCGAAGAATCATCAAAGTCAATTTTCTTCAGTTTTTATTGGTGACTAGTGTTCAGATCAATAACTCTTAGAGTCTAGATCATGAAGTTCTCAAACCGTCAGAACAATCTGGTTGCAAGAAAGTTGAGCACAAGGAAAACTCCCCACACCTAAACCAACTTTGGTTTGAGGGAAATGAGCTGCAGCAATTAATAATGTGCCATGCTTGCCAATCAAGAGGCGATTGCTTTAGTTAGGCTTTTTGGATGGATGGGAATGAGTAGTGTTTAATTGAACCATCTAGCCAATGAAGTATATATTTACATATAATTAAGAACCAACGTGATAAAAAATGAATTGAGTTACAGTTAGGAAAAAGTACCCATCAATATAAAGCTAATGAAAATTGAATATCGAGTTGGGTGCTGTAAAAGACAATATATGCTTTTTGATTGATGGAAAAATGAGGAATGTTTGAACCATGCAGGCCAATGATGTGTCATTATGTATTGAGCATGTTTTTCGAAAAGCCTGCAGAGATAATGATGGCCACGTCACGAGCAGATTAATGCCATGCCATGGTAGGCATGAGCAGTTCGAAGAGTCGTACGAGGTCAATGCATGAAGGGCGAGCTTGCCTCGACAACTGCCATATGTGCAGCCTACATGCATGCAAAACTTGTCAGCCAACAACAGCAGTGGCAGCAGCAGCAGCAGCATCCTCTCAATTTTCCTTTTGTACTTTGTCTCAATCATGCCATCGCCCTAGTAAAAGCAAGCTCCTTTTCCTCTCCCCCCATGCACCCAAGCGCCAATTTCCCCTATGGCAACCCCTGTTCTTGCAAAAGCTCTTTCCATCCATGTCGTCTTCAGCTTTTGCAAACTGGAACGTGCTGACCTGAGTGCGTTGCAGAGCAGTCCATTATCTCCTCGAGGGAGTCGCTGATGCAAAGCTGGGAGATATAGAGACGTGCAGCAAGAGGGTCGGATGTGCCACCAGGGAAGTCGTCTGTCTGGCCTGACCCCCCCCCCCCCTTATTGGCACCGAACATGGCAGGGAGGTGGCAGGTCTACAACGAAAAATAACTGCCAGCCAGGTGTTCACTTGGCATTGTTCGTGCATGTTCTTGGAGCCTTCCAAATACTTGGTTATCTACTTTGCCTTCTTGCTTGCTTGCTTGCTTGTTGGCTGGCTTCTGATAAAATGCTGAGCACACCCCGTAGCAGCGTTACCTGCCTGCCTCTATCCTAGAAATGTACCAATCCTGAAACGCTATCGGTTTTCTGTTCGCTCATGGACATCCTGGAGACATGATATCTTGACGCGAAACCAAATAATGCCACGTACGCGAAAACTCTTGAAATAACACGCGTTTCTGTTTCGAGCAGACTGGCTTTGATCAGTCGTTACATGGGGCGCCATTTTTGGCTCGACCTCAGGGAGATAGTCAAGAAGACTTTTTTTGCTCAACACCAGATAGGCTTACAGAGTTGCCTTGCGCAATATTGCAGGATAGCCATTGGCTTGTCTGCCTAACTACTAACTACTTTGAATATTTTTTTTTTTTTTTTAAATGTTTTGTACTGATGTGATGGCCTTCACTGTATTATAGTGATAATCAGCATTTCTGTCAGCGATATACAATTTTTTCCTTCGAATTTCTAGTTAGCACTTTAAAAGAGTTGCTACAGGCATGGAGATTTAGATATGTCTGCACTTTGCTTCCAAGATTCTGCAATGTTCTTTCCTAGAACCAACACCATGACACGATGGCCATTTCAAGTAATGGCAGTTATGCAAAGTTCCTCCATAATTTGGAAAAATGGAATTTTGTTAGGGAAATTTGGATGGACTATGAAATAGTCAAGGGGCAGGGATAGTGCTACTGGCTGGAGATTTAGAAATTTCCATACTTTGCTTCAAAGATTCTGCAAGGTTCCAACATCTTGAGACAATGGCCATCTTAAGTAATGGCAGTTATGCAGGGTTCTCCCATAATTTGGTAACCTGGAATTGTTAGGGAAATTAGATGGACTTTGAAATAGTCAAGGGGCAGGGATAGTGTTACTGGCTGGAGATTTAGATGTTTCCACATTTTGCTTTCAAGATTCTGCAAGGTTCCAGCACCCTGAGACAATGGCCATAATTAATGGCAGTTATGCAGGGTTTCCCCATAATTTTTAAACCTGGAATTGTTAGGGAAATTGGATGGACTTGGAATAGTCAAGGGGCAGGGATAGTGCTACTGGCTGGAGATTTAGATGTTTCCACACTTTACTTCAAACATTCTGCAAGGTTCCAAGGCCTTGAGACCAAGATTCTGCACCTTGAGACAATGGCCATAATTAATGGCAGTTATGCAGGGTTCTCCCATAATTTGGTAACCTGGAATTGTTAGGGAAATTGAATAAACTTTGAAATAGTCAAGGGGCAGGGATAGTGCTACTGGCTGGAGATTCAGATGTTTCCACATTTTGCTTTCAAGATTCTGCAAGGTTCCAGCACCCTGAGACAATGGTCATAATTAATGGCAGTTATGCAGGGTTCCCCCATAATTTGGTAACCTGGAATTGTTAGGGAAATTGAATAAACTTTGAAATAGTCAAGGTGCAGGGATAGTGCTACTGGCTGGAGATTTAGATGTTTCCACACTTTACTTCAAAGATTCTGCAAGGTTCCAAGGCCTTGAGACCATGGCCATCTTAAGTAATGGCAGTTATGCAGGGTTCCCCCATAATTTGGTAACCTGGAATTGTTAGGGAAATTGGATGGACTTTGAAATAGTCAAGGGGCAGGGATAGTGCTACTGGCTGGAAATTTAGTTGTTTCCACATTTTGATTCCAAGATTCTGTAAGGTTCCAGCACCCTGAGACAATGGCCATAAGTAATGGCACTTATGCTGGGTTCCACCCACCTTGGAAACCTGGAATTGTCAAGGAGATTGGATAGACTTGAAATAGTCAAGGAACAGAGATTTATTTTTAAAAATTCTTGGAAATCCACCATATAAATTGTATATATTTTCTTTCACATAATCAGTTTATTAGGTATAAAGTAAAAGTCAAGAGATGGCACACTCTATAAAGCTTGCTTCTATAGAAATGGTGAACCATATATTGGTTACCTTTCTAATAAAAAACTAATTATGAATATATTAATTAGTTATGATTTGTAATCCATGATGTGAGAGTCCAAGTTGAGGTAGTCATTTGCTGAACTTTCTAAACAGTTTCTATGAGCAGAAAGACAAGAATTGATAATCATGTTGTCACATTTTTGAATTTTCAGTCTTCAGGATGGTCTGGGAAAATTGTGAATATTTGGTCCATCAACCCAGCAGAAATGGCGTTAGATGGACCTATTTAAGTTCAATTCTTATACATGTATATATGCATGTAAAATACGAGGTCTTGCGTGTGAAGAGCATTGCTAGCACAATAATAAAACGACCTTGAGCACATTTCACTTTCAATGATAGAACGTCAAGCAAATTTGGCAATGACAGGTTTTTTTCTTGAAATTTGGTTACATTTTAAGTCCTAGCCACTCCTGTGTCAAGAAGGGATGGTACATACCCGGCAAGGCTCATTTGGAATCATTGTTTATTGATTCGTTGCTATTTTAGGGCCAAGTAAGTTTCTCTGGCTTTCTTGAGGATATTTTAAGGGCATTTCTGAAGAGAAATTGCTGAAAAATTGGGTGGCTTTCAGAAATTACAATAAATGATTGACAAACAAGCTTATAATTGATGGTAGTTCAGAGATCTGCCCTCTATTTCCATGACAAAATTCTGGATGAGCTGAATTCAACGTATGTTAAAGTGACCTCTTCTGTATAGTGACCATTTTTCATAAATTGCTTTTAGTGCTTGCATGCATTTTTTTCCTTTATAAACAAATTCTCTGTAAGTGACCACTGATATACAATGACCAAATTTGGCCATTTTTGAGTGGTCACTTTTAGCAAGTTATACTTTACTTTATCACTTACATGTATTGCTGAACGACGACATTAGAGCTACTTACTACATTAGGGGTGCTCTTCAACCGTTTTGAGTCATGGGCCAAAGGTCATCTAAAAAATGTAATAGCCATTACAGTGCCAAGTCAAGACACAAATGTTGATGATTTCAAAGCATGGTGTTTGCCTGTCCTCCATCAATTTTTAAATTTAAATTCAGGATTTGAGAATTTAAAACTTTGATTGGAAAGTTGGACACGATTACCTAAATTTTAAAATTCGGAAAATGGGTTGGAATCCGTTTCTGGCTTACTGACTGAGATACAGTACAGTTTCGGTAATCCGGCCATGCGATTAGACGGCACACTCAGTAATCCGACACTTTTATGACTTTAATTTTTTTTTTTTTTCTTATTTCACGACTTGAATTTCTGGCTGTTGAACTTAAAATCGTCTTGATGGTTTGTTGTGTGTTTAATGTCACACACAAACGAGCATTACAGATTTTTGTCAAACAATATGCCATAGGGAGTATGCATTAATACAGTACTGTACACTGTGTACAATTAGTCTGTTCCACTTATCCAACAATGTTTGGTCCGTTATGGTGTTGGATTACCAATACTTCTCTGTATCATAATTAGGCCCTCGAGCCACGGATTAGTTATCCCTACACTTAACGTATATTAATGGTCATCTTTGCTAGGTTCACCACCACTTACAAAAAACGCCTTTTTGTCCAAAAAAAATACAATGACGAAATTGCGAAAATATCCAGATTCTTTACAAATAAGGATATGATAATAAAAACTGTTTTACTGTGCAGAGAAATTGACCAGCGATGGCTACAAATTGGCGAATTTAATTCTAAGGCTATTTTTTATTTTTAAATTGGTAAACTTATAAAAGCAATCCAAAATTACACGTGAACAAAATTCTAATTCACATGCACAAGGATTGTTCTTAAGTTTACTTTTTTTTTTTTTTTTTAAATAGCCTTAGAAAATTTACAAAATTAGTCAATTAGTAGCCATCGCCGGTCAATTTCTCTGCAAGGTAAAACTGTTTTTATTATCAAATCCTTAATTGTAAAGAATCTGGATCTTTTACGAAATTTCGCCATTGCATTTTCTGTATGTTGGGCGGAAGCAATCAGTCTCAAGTGGGTTGCATACCAGAATAAGCTTTTTGTTTTCTAAATTATTTTGTAATTTAATTTTGGAAACTGATATAGGAACAATTGAAATGTACGAGGACCTAGCATAAATACTATATTATTTATTTAAATTTTTTGTTTATGTATATGTATATTCCATTTTATGGAAATATGTCTGTAAAGTTTATAATTGTAGAGGGTCTAGTAAACTTTACGGACTTATTTCCATGAAATGGAATATACATATACATGTACATAAACAAATAATAGAATATTTATGCTAGGTTCTCGTACATTACACTTGTTTTCCTATCAGTTTCCAAAATTCTGGTATGTAGACAATTCTTTCCCTCATTTTCGACTTTTTTTAGCCCCAGGTCACACTAGGCTGGAAACGCGCGTTTGGCTAGCCTCAAACATGGCATCGACTTTAATTTAATTTCTAGAATCATAAAATGTGCACATTAATATCTTGTGCGAAAATTCTTTTTTAATTAAAAGCCTTGTTTGAGACTAGCCAAACGCGCGTTTACAGCCTAGTGTGGCCTGGGGCTTAACTCTTTATTTTGCGGATCAGCCGAGCACTTTTTGTAAACCTGTTTACCGGTCTCAAAACTTGGGATTTAAGATTGTGGATGGTGACGCCTTTTTTATTTCGTAGGCTCCACGTTGACGACAGAAGGACTAATCGACAATTTTTTTTTTTTTTTTTTTGGCAGGTTATGCAGTCCGCCGCTGGAGAGCCGAGGAGCCATGGCCCAAAGCGGAAAGCCGGCCAACAGTCCATTCTGGCAAACAAGAAAAAATGCGTCACGTCCACCTACTACCCCCCACAGAAGGCGTCGCCTGGCGTCACCACCATCACCACGTCGAACGGGGAGAGGATCGAGCTGGTGGACGAGCCTGCAGAGGAAAGGTACCCCGAGCAAGGCTACGCTGAGGACTCCCCACTCCTCCCCTGCAGAGTCCGGCGTAATTACGCCTGCAAGTCTTGCAACTACACCACCACCAACCCGCGCCTCTTCCTCTACCACCAGAGGGACGCCCATGGCCAAAAGGGCAGCATCCACGAGTGCGCTTTCTGCGTTTACGCCTCGGTGCACTCGCACAAGTTGCTGCGTCACATCAGCCTGGTGCACCGCGCTGCGGCAACGGAGGCAAACGAGCAGCAGCAGCAGCAGCAGGCAGGTTTCCTAACGTCTCCCCCAGCCGCCATGATGACTGCCCCAAGCACTTTCCCCCAGCTGGCCGCTGACGGGGTGCCCTTACCCCCCGACCTGGAAGTCATTCTGGTGGAGGACGATGCGTCTCCGTCAACGTCCGCGCAGAAAACGGTAAGACCCATGCTGATGGAACCCTCGGTGGTGCTCCTGCCGGTCGGAGGTCAGTCTGCGCTACCGCCCCTGCACCGCCAGAAAGTGCAACCCCGCCACTTGCGCCCGGCATCCCAGCTCATGATGCCACCGCCACCGTTGCGCTCCGCACCCACCCAGAACAAGTCACCGGCCAGGACACCCCAGCGCCGGCCGGCCGCGGAGGACCCACCGCACCGAGGTAAGCCCCCAGCGGAAGAGTTTTCCTGCTCGGCGTGCAGCTTTAAAAGCCGGAGCAAGGTGCTGGTGCAGAGGCACGAGAAGGTGTCTCACCTGAAGAAGAAGTTTTTCCGCTGCACCAAGTGCAACTACGTGACCAGCGTGCGAGCGCGCTACACCAAGCACGTGCGCTACCACGACATGCCGTATATCAAGTGCGAGACGTGCGATTTCAGCACGCCGTACAAGTGGAACTTGGACAGGCATCGGCGCAACCACCTGGAGGAGGGCGATGCGGCCGGCGGCACCGGCGCCCCCGACGGCATGGAGGTCTTCAAGTGCTACAAGTGCACGTTCTCAACGCTGAGCAAGCAATCGCTGAGTGTGCACTTGCTGAACCATCACGCTGAGGGTGGGGGTTACAGGCGACCGAGGAGGATGGACGAAAACGCCAATAACTCTGACCCCGCCAATAATTCTGACCAGGACTTGCGGCACGCGTCGGATGACGATACGGGTGAGAATGATGAGGAGAATGATGAGGACGAGGAGAATGAGGAGAACGAAAAAGAGGAGAATGAAGAGAACGATGAGGAAGAGATTAAAGAGGAGGAAGAGATAGAGGAGAACGAGGAGAAGGAAGAGATAGAGGAGAACGAAGAGAAGGAAGAGATAGAGGAGAACGAAGAGGAAGATGTGGAGGAGATAGACGACGAGGAGGAGGAGGAGGATCCCAACAACGAGAGCTCCGCAAAACCCTACGCCTGCGTCGAGTGTCGGGAAACGTTCCCGTCCGTCTCCCTGCTGGACCGGCACGCGTACGAGTTCCACGAAATCGAGCATCCGCGCCGGCCACCGCTACGCAAGCGCAATGCGATAAAACGCCCGGACGGCAAACCAAAAGTCAAGTGCGACCTGTGTCCCTACGAGGCCAAGTGGATTTCGGAGGTGGTGCGACACCGCCGGGTCCACATCCAGGACAAGCCGTACGCCTGCCCACACTGCGAGTTCCGCAGCCGGTGGAAGGGCGACATGACCCGGCACATCATCAAGTACCACGGAGGCGATGGCGACTCCACTTTTGACGGCGATATGCCGCTCAAAATCGAGGAGGATAAGCAGAAGGACGGCGAGGTAAATAACTTCGAGCAGCTTTTGGACCAGACGATGATGGTTGGTGGCGAGGAGGACCTGCACCTCTTTAACCCAACCTCTGGGGCCTCCCCAGCACCCGAACAGGACCTGCCGTTGGACCTGTCCAGACCGCTGGAGGAAGACATGATGATGAGCCCGGGGAAAGTTGGACGGGCGCTCTACGGCACTCCCGGCAGAGAGGGAAGCACCGGTTTGCTACCCTTCCTACTGAGGATTCCTCCCAGACGTATCCCACCATCGGAAATCAGGTCCCCGATACACCTATCCCCATCTCTCCAACTGATACCTACGTCCACGCCGGCTGCGGCAAGGGCACCGCGTGTCAAAGTTGCGTCCCCCAACTCGAAAAATTCCAGGATGTTTAATATCTCGTCTGGAATGGTCGTGCACGAGACTTCCATTACTCCGTTGAATACGATGCAGCCGAACATCCCATCGGACAAGAACTCCAACGCCCCCATCATCCGCAAGACGTTCCAGTGTCCGTACTGTAGCTACTCGACCACGACAGCTTCCCGATTCCACATGCACATCGTGGTCCATCTTAACCAGAAACCGTACATGTGCTCAGAGTGCGGTTACCGCTCCAACTGGCAGTGGGACATCACCAAACACTCGAAGATGAAGGCCCATCGAGATCCGCGTCACTCTAGCGCCTCGGTCATTGTCGTCAACGATGTCGGTAACAAGAACTACGAGAAGTACGAAAAGTATGCGGTCTACGAAACTCTTTTAACAAAACCTAAAAACAAATCCGAGAACATTTCCACCGTGGTGGAAAGTAGTCCTCCTGGAGGACGACTTACTTTGTCCATGCCTGCAAGCTTGACGTTACCTCCCCCGGTACTCGCCAGACCGCCTGTTTTGAAGTCGAAGATGACCAAGAAAATTTTCTTTAAGTGCAAATATTGCGAATTCAGGTGTGCCATTTTTATTTTTGGAAATTCTTGCTTTTTGTTTTGAATCTATTGGTTGCTTTTTTTTTAGAAAATCTTGAACTAGGAATCCGTTGCGGTTCACAACTCATTTAAAAAAAAAAAAAAAAAAAGGTTAATGTGCATGTATTTAGTCAGATCACAATATAGGCTACCAACATTTACTCGTGTAAGGGCCCCCTCTTTATTTTTTTCAATTCAATTCGTTACCCTGCAGTCAGTTAGCATTTACATGTATCATGCCATGTGGCAGGAGGCAAAGTGCCAGATATTTAAAGGGAAAATTATATGGTTGTGGCTATATTTTTGGGGAAACTATCCCGGCATCTGCCTATATGTGGCCTATAAGGGCGATTACGGTAGGTTGTGGGAAACCTAAACCACGAAAAACCACAACCAGGATAGCCGACCTGGGTTCGAACCCGGGTCTCCCGAATTCAAGCCTAAGCATAAACACTTAGCCAACCTTTACAACCCTTCGAAGCAAGAGTGGCACTGTTATACAAAAACATGACTCCACAAAAATCTCGGTGGGGCCGTTGCACGATTAAATATTGTAAATCAATGTCTAATTCATGTAATATCGCTAATTTTTAAACTTAAAGTATCGTAAGAAAAAAAAAAGTTTAGTCATCAAATAAAAAAACCTTGTATACTGCGTCGTAAATACTCGATTAAACCCTGGGTTGTTCACGAGGGTAATTGCTAATGAACTCCGGTCTCGAAAAAACTTCGGACGTTAGAGGAATTCCCTAATTGCTCTCGCCTCACATTTTCTGTTAGATTCGCGCAGTGCGCATAGGGAATTCCCTATATTCTTGAAATATCGGGAAAATAAACTATTATTGAAATAGCGGTTTTCGTCATTTTTAATTAATTGACAAACCAACCAACAAGGGTTTATTCGAGTATTTGCAGTATGTTAACTATCTGTTAGGTAAAGTTAAGCCGAGTTCATGTTGAAGCATCGGAGACTTCCTCGGACTTGAATTCCTGAAATACAGCGTTCCGATTGGTTTCCCGATGGCTGGATTTTCCCATTCGAAACGCTGCATTTCAGAAATTCAAGTCTCCAATGCTTCAACATGAACTCAGCCTAAACACTTTGCCTACTTGGACGATTACATAATCTGCCACTATCTACATGCTTTGTTCTAATGTTGTATTATTATATTTTACGTGTTTTCTAGGCATAATGTTAGAAGAAATATCATCCGCCACATGAGCGTTCATTCCGGAAACAAACCGTTCTGGTGCGGCATATGCGGCCAGTCCTCCAACTGCCGAAATGTGATTCTTCGGCACTGTCACGTCAGGCACGGAGTGTCCGGCCCCATTATGCAGAGAGATGGTGATAAGCCTACCAACATTGTTCTACCGAGTCAGCCGGGAGTTAACGGAGAGCTCGGCTTTGATATCGAAGAGGAGGAAGTCGAGGAAATGATAAAGCAATCGGCACCACCACCATTACTACACATGGAGGAGCCACCTCCAAAATCGCCAGAAATTATAATAGAAAGAGGTAACAAATGTTCCGTCTCATGAAGATCACTTAATGAAATCTTGCTTTGATTGCAAAGTAATATTATTGTTTTTGTTTTAAACTATTAGTTCTTAGCCCACCGATTGAACCTCTCAAGTTAACGAAAACAGCAATGGAGTTTCAAGAAGACAAATCAAAACGCCAGAAGTGCCAGATATGCCCATATCGATGTCGTAAACTGTTTGATCTGAGGATTCATTCCTACATGCACAAGCCGCACGAAGGGGCGAATTTTAAATGCATGTTCTGCCCTTTCTATGTCAATCTCAAAAGGTATGACTCCTTTACAAAAAAAAATCAGACGAATCGCTACCGCCCAACTTACAGAAAATGCCATGGCGAAATTGAGTAAAAGATCCAGATTCTTTACAAATAAGGATTTGAAAACAGTTTTTACCTTGCAGAGAAATTAACCGGCAATGGCTACTACTTGACGAATTTTGTAAATTTTCTAAGGTTATTTTTTTAAAAAAAATAAGTAAACTTAAGAACAATCCAAAATTACACGTGAAAAAATTCCAACATTGCTAGTGCATGTGAATTAGGGTTGCATACCAGAATAAGCCATTTTTTTTCCAAATTAATTTTTTTATTAAATTTTGGAAACTGTCAGGAACAATTGGAATGTACGAGGACCTAACATAAATATTCTATTATTTGTTTAAATTTTTTGTTCATGTATATGTATATTCCATTTCATGGAAATATGTCTGTAAAGTTTATAATTGCAGAGGGTCTGGTAAACTTTATGGACATAT